>JABUQX010026711.1:40000-41780 GCA_015478945.1 Trachelipus rathkii | reverse complement strand
AGGGAAGTCGTGAGATTGTTAGAATGCAGGAGAATGTGTGTGTTGTTGATTTCGTTGGTATTTTAATGCGGATGATTGGATTTGTCTGGTGAATCTGAAAGAGAGTTTGAGAGGGATTGGTAGAGAGATTTGCCAGGGTGTGTAAAAGAAATGGGTGTTGAAGTAAACGTAAATAAGAGTAAGGTTATGGTTGTGGGATGAGGACAGTCCTCGGTGTGAAGTTATGTATACGATAGTGCAGAGCAGCTGAAACAAGTGTCGAGTTTAAATTTTAGGATAATGTTAGATGTAAACGGGAAACGGAGATGCAGAGTTGTAGTAGGGAAAGTTGTGAATGGCAGGAGGGGGTGGCTGGGCAATTAAATCGTTGGTGGATGTAAAGGGACTAAGTCTTGAGTTGCACTTTAGGTTTTTACATTAAGGTATGTTGTTACCTGTGTTAATGTATAGTAGTGAGGACTATGGTCTGGAATAAGAGTATAGATCTGAAAGTACAATGTATTCAGATGGGCAATCTTAGGGGGTGTTAGGTGTGAGAGAATTGATAAATGAGAAATTGAACGTATTAGGGCAGTTGTGTTGGTGTGAAGAAAGGGTAAATGAGAGAATAAATGAAAGAACGTTGAGATGGTTTGCGCATGTGCGAGAAGAATGGATTTGATTAATCGGTTGGTTAGGGATGTATAGTGCGTGAGTGTGTTGGGAATCGACCGGCTGTTAGACCGAAAGAAAAGTTGGATTGAGTCAGTAAAGGAAATGCCTAGCGAGAAGAATATGCTGAGCTTGGCAGAGACGGAATAAAAAGGTGCAGTAAAGGAGTGAATGGCGGGGTTTTGTAAGGGGGTAATCATTGTGGTCTACCTGGGCCAAGGGATGAACCCCACGATTGAGGAGATGCCATAGTGAGGGTCCGTCTCGGTCCCTGAAGGCTCTAGGTTGGATTTTCTACGTGCGACGAGTTCTCAACTAATTAGCTGTAGAGGGGCGGAAAGGCTGGGCTTTTTTTCGGGTTGTGTCCTATCTTCTACTACACCCTTCTGTTTCCGCGTGCATTTGTCACGCATCTTACCCCCAGTCTTGGGAATGAAGGGATGATGATGATATTATATATATAGTATATACTATACTATATATATATATATAATTATAATATATACAATAAATATTTATATAATGGATAGATAAATACCCTATATGTTTATACCTTTATTATATATATATATACGGAATTTCCGGATTTTGTCAATTGTCTTTCTTTGCATCCCTTATATATATATATATATTTTAATTATATAATATATACTATACTATAATATATATACTATATAGATTATATATTATAACTATATCATATATATATATATAAGATATATTATATACTATATATATATATATATATATATATTATATATATATTATATTATATATATATATATATATATACTAATATATACTATAATATATATATATATATATATATAATATATATATATATATATATATAAGGGACACAAAAAAAGACTATTAACATCCGGAATTTCTAAAACCAATATATGAAACAATAACGTCCTCTTCCTCAATTAGAATTAGACTTTTAAGTTTTTAACTGCATTTCTGCTCCTTTTTCCACAGTCTCCACCTGTGCCGTGGAAGTCAATAATGACGTCTGTTCCCTTCCTCGCAATTGTTGTGGCTGCGTTGTGTAATGCTTGGGGATTTTTCACCCTTGTTACAGATCTTCCATTATATATGAAGCATATGTTGAGAACAAATATCAAAG
>JABUQX010026711.1:15000-32500 GCA_015478945.1 Trachelipus rathkii | reverse complement strand
AAACGAAACTTAGGTTAATGATGCTATCTGTTTTTTAGACATCAAAATCAATGTTAATTCTGACGGCTCATTAACTACAGGCATACATGTCAAACCCACTGATAATGGTCTGTATATGAACTATAGATCCTATTTACCGACTATTACAAATAATCTAGCGTTAAAATTTTAGTTACAGAGCATACAACCTATGTTCAACTTGGGAAACTTTTGATGAAGAAATTTGCCGCATTAAGTAAAATTTATTTAACTGTGATCATCCACAAATATTCAGTCCAATGAAAAATTTAATTAATAACCTTTACAAAATTATATAATAAAAAAATTAAAAATTAATCAGAAAAAATTCGTAAATTTCTTCTTCAAAAACTTCCAATGCTACTTTGTCAATAAGGAAGGAGAAGTCCTTCGTTAATATTTGAATTCCCTCACCTCAAACTAAAGACACTTCAAAATTTAAAGTCAGACGTATACCATAAGTCCAAACAACTGTCATCTTCCTTTTGCACAAGAGATGCTTTGCCCGACAACCATCACGTTGTTTACCAATTTAACTGCCCTGAGTTAGACTGTTACGTCGACATTATGGTTACACCAAAGAATTAGATTGTCGGACAGGGCATATCAACATCTTTACAGTCCAAGCAAAATCTTTTGAACATTTTCAATACGGAAAACATGTCAATCAACTATAGGTAATATTTCTAAACACTTCACAATATTATACGGATTTCGTGTGGAGTCCAGAAACTTAAAATTGCGGAAGCCTTCTACATCAAAAACACGCAAGCCAGACATTAACATAAAAATTTTATGTATTTATCAGTCAGACTCGATAATTTCATTTGATTTACTTATTATATATCAATTTTAAAGACTCTTCGCTACAAAAATAAATCCTCTGAAGACTGTTCTCAAAGTATTAGGAGACGAAACTCGTCGGGGAAATCTATTGTAAATATATCTTCCTTCTTCTCCTGTATATTAATTTTCCAAAGATTATTTTTAGGAAATTAAATTATGTACAAAAATAAATATTTGAACGTTGGAATAAAAGAAAAAACTTTATAATAATAATATAATAATATTTAAGAAAATTTATATTCAGCGTCAACGTACTTTTTACAAGTTCTTTCAATTCTTCTAAATAGTTCTTTATCTTTCAGGGAAGAAATTTTATTTCAAGACTATTCGAGAGATAAAAAGAAGTTAAAAAATTTAATATTATACCAATATTTCGCCTTTATACTTCAGGCATGAACACGGTTAACTAACTATTATTATTTATAATGCACAAAATAAATTTCTAAATATAAAAAAATAAAATTATTTTACATTAATTGTGAAGTTTTAAAAAAATAATATTGATGAAAAATCAAAAAATTCAAAAAAGCTACATTGCTTTGCAAATTACAATATTATTAGTGGATACTAGTGTAACCTGCAAAAACACTCAAAATATTCAAAAAAAATTCAAGCATTCATTCATTCATTAAATTTCACATTGATGTCCTGGCTTAAGTTTTTTAATAAAAAGAGATTCTGCTATGGCGCAGATAGTAAAATTACCAACTTGAAATAAAATTTTAAAACAATTAGCAATTTCAGCTGTAGGAGGGGATTTGTGATCCGTCGTGTAATGCTCCATATTTTACTTGGTTTATACCTGTGTTTGCATAATTCGGGTTCTTAAGGTGTTAGTTGTGTATCCACATAAGAGGAATAACATCCTACTTCTTTGCAATTTAAATTGATACACAACATAACTTTTGTAATCCTCCGAACAATGACCACGGGTACTAAAATATGAGGACACACTCGTCTCGGTGTATAGTAACTTCTAACATTTACTATTTTCTCTGACTTAACATGTTCCTTTACAATTATGTTTAATTTTCGTTCTTCTCTAGAAAAATTTGTCAAATTTAGGGCCGTATTTACATACCAGCCTTTTCTCTTCCTTTCGTCAAGTGTTCCTTCAGAATCCTTCCCTTAACGTAAATTCAATTTATGAACAATCCTGACGAAATTTCTTCCGTGAGGAAGCCTTGACCCGTTCGCCAAAATTACTTGGCGAAATCTCTTCCCTGTAGTCAAGGTAGTCTGAACCAACCTTGAAACTCTCCTTAAGATTTTTGCTTTTCCGAGCGGCAGCCATCTTTGTTTTTTTTATTGTACAATTTGTCGCTATTATTATTTAATTATATTAATTTTGTTGGCATTTATTTATGTAATGATTTGTCAAATATATACTTTCGTTGCAAGAAAATACCCAAAAACCACATAATTAGGCTCAAACCAGAGAAATAGGCAGAGAAATAGGCAGCGTGCAACCTTCGACCGGGACCTAACTTTAGTGTAAGGAGCGCAGATGATATTTTTATAATTTTTCATAAATTTTCGTAGCGGTTAGGCTACGTTCAGCCTAGGCTTATGGCCAACCCCAAGAACTGGAACTAATAAGTTTCTGAGCAACACATTTCAATTTCAAGTATTTTTATTAACGCGTTTTAGATTATTTTCCATTAATTTTTGTTTTCTTTTTAATATTTCTATAAATTTACAAAGAACTAATAATTAATTATATAATATACTTTTATTTTGTTCTAGTTCATTTTCTTTGTGTTCATTGGCTATTGTCTCTGACGTCATGAAATATGATGACGTTTTCCTTGAAAACTGTCTTCGATAAGTAGCTCTCGATTAAAGGAAAGGGTGGTTTAAATAGCAATTTTTTTTTAAGATTCTTATGCAGTGGAGGAATGCTTATCTGAGGCTACCTTTACGGAAGTCAAGGGACGTTTTTCAAGTTAGATTCGTAATACCGGGCCTAATTAATGATTTAAAATCAAAAAGTTATCTTAGCCTTTTCCATGTTAAAGTGAATTTTTATTTGAAGTTAAAATGTTGTTTATGAGTTCTTTTAATAACCTTTTTCTATTTTAATTTGAGGGTAAACCATTATTAATTAAGTTTTTTTTGTTATTCTTCTTACCTCTTTGTTAAAGAGTTCCCACGTTGAAGTTATTTTATAAGCTCTGTGAATAAACGACATTTTAACTTCAAATAAAAATTCACTTAACATGGAAAGCAAGATAACTTTTTATTTTAAATCATTAAATTTGATAAATTTTTCTAGAGAAGAACGAAAATTAAACATAATTGTAAAGGGAAATTTGCGCGGCATTTAACGTTTCGGAAACAACATAGTTTCCATCATCAGGCTAGAATCAAATAATAAACACAATAAATAGCAGGCAGGGAAAAAGTAACAGCTTGCTAAAGCTTCTAAATAATATGTCGTTAAGTATTAACAGAACAAAAAATAAGTTAAGAGGAGTTAAATTTCCACTACAGCATTGGCAATGACACTATTATTTCTCCTTGAACAATTAATAATAACAAACCAAAATATACGTCCTTTGCTGTGCAAAGCCTTGGTGTTACTTTTTATCCTAATATATATATATATATATATATATATATATATATATATATATATATATATATATATATATATATATATATATATATATTATAATATATATATATATATTATATATGATTATATATACTATATATATATATATATAATCAAAGCTATTGAGCTGGCAAATGTAAATTAATTAAAAAATGTTTCGAATCACAAATTCATCATCGGATAATTGAAAACAATAAAATAAGACCAAACATTATTAGAAGATATTAGAATATCAAACCTAACATATTGAATTATTCATGTGAATTATTATTATTAATGTATGTGAAACGGGTGTAATATAGTAAAAGTAAAAACTTGTAAAATAATAAATATTATATAAATGCAAATTTTAAAATCAGTAATAATAATAATAATAATAATAATAATAATAATAATAATAATAATAATAATAATAATAATAATAATAATAATAATAATAATAATAATAATAATAATAATATTATAAAAATATTTAATATTTATAATAATAATATTATAAAATTATTTAAAATCTCTAATAGTTTGGGAGCATTATGTCTCCCGTGACAAAGTTAATGAAGAGAAGGTACCAGTATGGCCATTTAATCGGTTAAAACATGTAGTCTATAATTTCTATGGTGACACTCTCACAGGTGTTGTCTATGACTGTTGTGACGTCATCCAAGATGGCCGCAATTTCACTATAAACAAACTGACATATCTTGGTCGCTATCAATTTTTTTACCTTGTTGGAAAGATATTTTTAAGAGCTAAAAGAAATTTTCCTAGCATGTATTGCGAAAATCCAATATTTTGGTTGATACTTGGTTTTAAGCTTAAAAAGTGATTGTTTTAGCCCGATTTTTACGTTTTTTTGCTTTGTCACGTTGCGTGGTCGTGTTGTTTGGTATGTAATATTTAGGAATCGTAATTAATATTATTAGTATTACTATTGGTACTATACTTTTGAGTATGTACAGTATTGTTAATTCCATTTCTTTTGTTTTATTGTTTCAAGATGAAATTTGTCGTATAAAGCAGACAGTAATAATGGAAGGGGTTCTACAGGGTCAGATGCCACCATCAAAGAGGAAAAGGAGCAATAGTATTGACTACAGTCTCCGTGTGTTGTGTCAAAAAAAGGAAAATGAATAACTTGTCGTTGAATCAAAATCCTTCTAGAAGCCCTTGTCAAATGAAGTAAATTCGGAGACTCTGAAGTTGAATGTTCCTATAAGTTACCTTTTGGTATAGACAAGCTCACAGAAAAAAATAATCGTTGGCATTTATATTGTTATAAACGGTGCACTCACCAGGTGCATCTAGCAAATTGGAAGCCAAATATGAAAAGAGACAAGAAGCAATTAACCATAAATGAACCTTCTGCAAATAACACACTAACACCATTCACAAGATCGTGCGGTGAACGATCAGAAAAAAAAGCTTTTTTCCTGTAACAAAGGAGACTCCAGAGGATATCAGTTGTTCACAGTTTTAACCAGTAATGCCGACGCAAAACTATACAAGACTGTAAACCATAGTAATAATGATCAACGGAAAATCAAATTATCAGCGTGTATAGACCCAAGGGATATACATGCGTATGACATTTCCTATCACAAAGTAAACTATGCAAAGAATGTTGTGAATGTTTTACGCAAAAAGCATCAATGTCAAATTCTAGACAATGAACCTAGTATAATAGATAGTGCATGTAAAGTCGATTTCATCAATTCTCTTTCAGATGCTTAAAAGACGGAAGGTGGTTTCCATGTGAAGAAGCAGAAGATATGTACAAAGAAATATGTGCAGCAAACGGGATGGAGAAGGTTTTGGCAAAAAATAATCTTGGAAAAGCTGAAGAGTATCAAACCTTACTGAAGATTATCTGTGTAAGGTATAAAGAATCGAAATGACAGGGCTGAAAAGCTGGTGAGGTTTCTTCATCCGTTGACTGAAGACAGTGATGACAGGTTAAATCGAATAGGCAATCTACTGTACGATCTGATATCAGGAAAAAGCAGCTGCCACAATGTTGTCTGTTCCCCTTAGGTAGGTCATTGAAGAGACATATTCTGTTAGAGACAGAAAGATGACGTTGTTGTCGATCAATCTTTGCTTGATTCCTTACTGTCAGAACCACACTCAGAGCTCCGACGCGGCTTTACGAAATCACAAGTAACCCCAAGATTGATATTCCTTGCCTCTCCACATTATGCTTGAAATGAATACGAACCCACGAATAGTAGGCTATTCCAAAACTTTCACGTAGTAGAAAGCTGAGTATTTACGCTGCTGTTCTGACAGCTTATTGCTTTAGAAATATATAGGTACTGGCCGTCATCTACCAGCTGATGAAGGGCTGTTCCTATAGAAGTCTGGCTACTTTCCGTTACAAGCTGAAGATAGATTACATCCGGTAGAGAAAATGGGAGAGTTGTGGCTTTTTGTAGTTGATTCTTTAATTCAATGAAGGCTTCTTCTTCTTCTTCTGTGGTCACGTAAGAGACGTATCTTTTGGATGGTGTTTGCTTTTTTCTATTAAGGATAAATACGGAGTTTTTCCAATAAAGGATGAACGCGATACATTATTCCAATCCATTCCCCAAGACTCTCTAAGTGCTGCTGAATCAGAGGAAGAGGGTACTTGGAAATTTCGGACGTCTTTTCTGAAGGAGGAGAAATTCCATCCGAAGAAATATGGTATCCTAGATAGTTGAGAGATGATTTATAGAATTCACATTTTTCTAAGGATATTTTGAAACAATTTTCTTGAAGAAGCCTGAAACCTGCCCTGAGATGTTCTTCATGCTGTTCTGGAGCTGAATAAAAAATCACCAAGTCATCAAGGTAGATGTAAATAAATAGGAGATGTCGAAAAATAGAGTCCATTATGAGTTTAAATGTAAGACCAGCATTTTTCAAACCAATCAGCACAGAAGATATTTAAACAGGTCGAAATGAGTTGTAATGACATTCTTTTCGACGTCCTCTGTTCGTATTGGAATTTGATGGTATGCCCTCTATTTTACTGAACATTGTTGATCCATGTAGAAGTTATGAGAGACTTTGAATGTGAGGATGTGGCTACCTATCTCTTTTAGTTATTGCATGCAAAGATCTGTAATCACCACAAGACCTTCAAGTTAATGGAGTTTTCTTTGGCACCAGATGGAGCGGAGAAGCCCAAGAAGACTTGGAAGGTCTGATGATTCTATTCTTTAAGAGAGTGTCAAATCTGCTTTTGCTGCTTTAAGTTTATCATCGGGAAGATGGCGAGGTCTTGCAAGCACTGGAAAAGAATCACCAGTCTATATGTAATGAACAGGTCTTTTTGGATTAAATTTGATGTTCGTCAAGTCAATGGGTGAAGTTAACAAGGGAAACTCCTGAAGCAAAGATGAGATGTTAGTCTTCAATGTTAGCGTTGATTTGTAAGGAAGGAACTTCTTTGGAAGAGACTTGAAGAGGTGCCAGAAGAGAAGTATTTGTGTCTTGTAGAGTTTTCTTCCCACAATCGATGATTAAGTTGTAATGGTGTAGAAAATCCATACCCAATATTGGCATTGCAATATCAGCTACTATGAAAGTCCAATTAAATTCTCGACGAAGCTTCTTGATTGTTATATATATGTCGCTATTTTACCATGACACATGATAGGCAAGTCATTGTCTGCTGAACAATTGACATTAGTTGCAAATAGGGACATGTTGGTTACCATTGAAGAAGGTAGATATTGAAATGGAAGTGTCGGTGTCTAAGAGGAAGTGAGTATCTGCACAGAAAATTATGACATTGTTCTTAAGTTGCGAACTGATTATAGAGGAGCAATCAGCTAGCTCTTCTAGCTTTCCTTTGGGGTATGAAAAGAAGCTGTAGAAGGGGGGTCGAGAGGAGAGATGCATCTAAACATTAGTTTTATCAGGCCACTTGCACCATTGCCTGCATGTCCTTGCCTGTTGGGCGAAGTAAATGTGAGCACGGCAGATGTGGGGTCGTTGAATTTGACTGTATGGACGCAGTCCCACAGTTGTTCCTGTAGCCGATCTTGTCGTTGTTGCTGCTGCTGCTGCTGATGTAATTTGCTTGTGTAGTCGTTGCTGTGAACACTGCCATGATAGGAGCGGACGATACCAAAACATATAGTTGTTCAAGACTAAGTGCATTTTATGCCTCATCAGT
This sequence comes from Trachelipus rathkii, assembly GCA_015478945.1. Lineage (NCBI taxonomy): Eukaryota > Metazoa > Arthropoda > Malacostraca > Isopoda > Trachelipodidae > Trachelipus > Trachelipus rathkii. Next base: position 24,857 of record JABUQX010026711.1, on the reverse strand, counting down.
TGGTCGAATGTTGGTTGGATGAATCTTCAAGACCTACATTAGGAAGATGTCTTCTCCAATCTTCAATTTGGAACAATAGCGGAGTCATTTCTCGTAGGTTGAAGGGAAAGCTTGCCACTCTAAGCTTTTTTAGCCATGAATTCGTTGAAAAATTCAGTCTTGCTTTTCTCGTAGATGGTAATGACTGCTGTCTTCAGTGGAGTGTACTCTTGAGCATCGAGTTCTGCAGAGGAGATACGATCCACGACATCTGTTGGGAGCTGGGAGAGAGCGTTTGGAAGATACTTGTCTTTCCGAGAGTAATTTTAGGTGAAGCTGTGCCTCTAAGAATCTGAACCAGGCTGGAACAGAAGTCTCGGAAAACACTGGAGGTTTAACCTTGATCCCGGCGATGGTCTACCTTCTTCTGCTGGGGACTGTGGTTGTTCGTCGTCAGAAGGCGATTCCTCTCAGAAGGAAGGAAGGAGTTCAGAGAAGAATACACATGACAGAACGACGTTTTCTAAATACGGAAATCTTGAAATTAAATTTCGCTTTCGGAAATCGAGACCGAGAACAGACAAGGACAGAGGAGAGAGAGACGAAATCGCTAAGATGATTAATGAGAGAGAGATGAGGACAACGAGAAATGCAGAGAAAACGATAGGACATGGGAAAGAGAGACGACAGACAGAAAGAAGAGAGAGAGATGGAAGAGAGTTTCTTCTTGAAATCTGAGCGATAGATCTTCTGCTGCTTCACCGTATAAGAGGGACTTCTACTTGCGTCACTGTAGGAGGGGGAACTTCTGCTTGAGTCACTGTAGGAGCGGGAACTTCTGTTTCAGTCAAGTATAGGAAAGGAACTTCTGATTGAGTCTTCTTAGGAGAAAGACTTCTGCTTGAGTAACCGTAGAGAGAGCCTCCTGCATTAGAGAAAGTGTTTAACTGCCGGGTCCCCAATATGAAGTGCCAGGGGGGCTGGGAATTACTCTTTTTCGTTCTCCTTCCACTTCCAAAATTCTCGTGTCCACGTAAATACCCGATACCTTGTAGTAGAAACCTATAGATAGAACAGGTATTTCTCTGGTGGGTGTCGCCTTCTTTCACCTAAGCTGGGCTACGTACTTCGCGGCTAGTCAACCATCAACATTTGTCGTTTAACTTTTTAGTAATCTCTTTAAATATCTCCAATAGGGTAATATATTTTTCAATTAGTATAAAATTATGCATCTACTTAATCAAAACATTCGCTGACCTAGAGTTATGCGCAATAATATTTTTAATTTTTATTATACATGAATTTCTCGTATACCTAAAATCAAACCATGTTCAACAAACTTTTTGGTCCAAATGCACAAAACAATAAAGTGCCTACGACAAAAAAAAAAAAATAAATAAATAAATAAAAACCGCGAAAGCTTAGGTGCACAAAACATTAGAAGGTATTTTACAATAATTTTAATAAATATTTAAAAATTATTATAGAAAAACATTATGTTCTGACAAAGCAAACATTATTCCTTGAAAAAAATAATTAAAAAACATAATTAATAATTAAAATCAATATACAATTTTATATTCAAAAATAATACTTAACGCCCGCAAACCATTTTCTGTAAATAAAGAAGGGCTAACTTTGATAAAAAGAAACAGATTTAAATAATCATTATATATATATATATATATATATATTATATATATTATATATATAATATATATATATAATATAATATTATATTATATATATATATATAATATTATATATATATATATATATAATTAATTTATATATATATATATATATATATATATATAATATTATATATATATATATTATATATATATATATATTAATAATATTATTATATATATTTATATATAGATATTATATACAGGCCCGCATTTTAACTACTTCTAGCCCGCCATTGGGACCCAAAAAAATTTACGCCCCTACATATATAATATATATATTATATATATATATATATATATATATATATATATATATATATATATATATATATTATATATTTATACTATATAAATATATATATATATATATATATATATAAATATATATATATATAATATATATATATATATATATATATATATATATATATATAGTATAATATATATATATATATATATATATATATATATATATATATATATATATATATATATATATATATATATATATATATCAATACTTACATTATTACATCTACATGTCAAATTAATGATTCATTACAGGTTTTCGTCTTGCCTTTTCGTTAGCAAATTTGTCAATAATATCTTCGTAATCTAATTTTACTGGTGAAAATCATTTTCAATAAGCAAGTACTCAGCAATATGAATAAACCGCTGCTTTGTGACTTGGGGACGAACGTAATAATCTTAACCCCTTCTAACTGTTGGGAGAGGAGATCTTTTGTCGCAGGAGTACATAAAAATAATTTTAAAGCAATATTTAGATTTGGATATATATCATGAAGGCTTTTGTTATATAAATATTTGTTTAATTGGGACAAGGTTTGACTGCCATTACCTTCTTCTAAAAGCAAACATTTTAAATGAATGTATTCTGCTCCAAAATTTTCTAAGTCGGATCGATCGATTTTTTGTAATAATTTAGCTGATTTATGAATGTCGTCTGGGTCGGTTTCGGTTATATTTGATAAGAATAAAAACTTTTCTGAAAATTCGCTGTATGCAAAACTTCGCCCATTTAATTCTGTTGACAGCTTATCTAGTATAGTATTGAAGAATGCATATTTGATAATTTTCTTGTTTCTCAGATCTTAGTTTAGATACATTCTTGATGTCTTTTTTTGTAAAGATTTTCAATTTTTCTTTGGCACAATTTTCGTAGGTTTCTAATGAACTTCTAATTTCATTAACTAAGTTACACAGAGAGTTATACAAATTAATAACGGTGGCCACATCCATATCTTCAGATTGCAATTTTTTATTTACAGAATCAAATCTTTCTAGTATTGGTTCAAATATTGCAGACATAAAGAGTATTTCATAGGAACTCAATTTTTTCAAAATTCCCTTTGCCTCTTGCTGAATGACTGGTCTCTCATTTTTATCTTCAGATATAGAGTTTAAAGCCTTAACAATAGCTTCCAAACCTTTGTTTAGACTTTTACAAACTTCTACTCGAGCTGACCACCTTGTCCCACATAGTGTTTTGACAGTATATTCTTTGAAGGAAGATTCTAAGATTCTAAGATACCACAACGATGCGTAGAGCCCGAGAAAAAATTATAAAGATTCTGAAGCAAAGCAAAAAAAGAAACCGCCTGTTTACAGCATGTGGCAGCGCTAGATCCCACTAAATTAAGGAAATGAGCTGAACATGGTATTGAAAATGCTAGATGGTTGAACCTCTTTAATTCTTGTTGATGGCCAAAATATATTTCCTGACATTTTTAGCATATTATCATACACGTTATGACCCCGACAACTGCTATATGTCTAATTCATTTGCTTTGAGAAAACTCATCACTGTTTCCGCTAGTTCTTTACCTGTATGAACAGGATTTTTAATAAATCTTAAAAAAAGGCGTTCTTTTGGGCGTACCTTCTTTGCTAACATATCTGATGATAAAGCTCAGCTGATCCTTATGAGTAATGTCTGGAGTGGAATCAACAATAATAGAAAAATACTTTTTCCTGAATTTCTTTCACTATTTCACTCTAATTTCTAGCCATAATTTGGATAAGTTCTTCGTAAGTGCTATGTGATAAATAAGAAGTGCTTCCTTTGCCAGAATTTTGACATTGAGATAGGTGATTTTGTAAAAAAAGGGTCAAATTCTGCAATAAGTTCCAGACACATCATAAAATTTCCATTTCGAACAGAGCCAGCTATTTCATCATCGCCTCGGAATGGTAACCCCCGTGAAGAAAGTTTCTTAATAACAGCAATATAACTCTTTGTAGTACATTTCTCCAATATTTTACTTCTTCTTCTAATTGAGAGAGCAGCTGCTTGTCAACTCTACATAATGAATTACTTAGTCTCTTCAGCATCAACATACAATCACGATGGCGAACGGAATTTTTATGTTCAGTCCATCTTGTATTGGCATGCTTCTAATCGTTAAATCCTTCTGTTACAAACTGAGTTACAACACCGCCTCCAAAAAGTTTACAAGGACCACAAAAGACGCATCCTTGACTGTTAGAGTACACTAAATAGTCACGTTTCACAACATCTCTATTCAAAAATTTTCGTTCAAACAAGGATTTTGTTAAAAATTTACTTTTATCTGGATAAATTCTCTAGAATTTAAAAATCTGTTCTGAATTTGGATTAATTCCCCATTTTTGTAAATTAGTCTTCGCGATTGCCCTCACTAACCTCCAATTAAAATGGCATCATCGCTTGGTATAAAGATTTCTTTGTCTTGTGCTTCGTCTACCTGGTCACTATTCTCGACAGTAACGTAAGAAGTCGATGCATATGTTTCACGATTATCCGTGTTATCGTTATCATCAATGACTTTTGAAATTACTTCAGATTCATCCGCACTCACGACAGATTCATTTGTCTTTGTGATAAAGAATGAGTCTACTCTTGGTATTTTAAATAACACTTCATTTTCCTTTCTCTTTTTCTCTTCTGCTATTTTACGGTATTTTGCGCCGCTCAACCGTTTTCGACCATCCATTAATATCAAAACTGCTAAGTCATCTACTTGTTTAAAACAATAAATAATGTTCTATTTCTGAAAACTTAATTATTTAACTTTTTAATTCTTGAATAAATCATCAGAACCGATGTACTTATGTATGTATCAGCCAGAGCACGTAGGCGGTTCAGGCTAGCAATAAAAAAAATATATTAGTCACAGACGCACAAATCAAAACCACATTAAATATCTGGCAAAAATGAAATGAAAGATATCAATCAGGGTTGCTAGATGAGATGAAAATGAAAAGGCCAAATTAATGTCAAATAAGGAAAATCTTTAACATTTTTCTTTTTTAACATGCAAAAATTGGTACTTGGGGAACCACTGGTGAATGAAAAAGATAGAAAGAAATTAAATTATATATATTAAATATATAATATATAATATATTATATATATATAGTATATATATATATAATATATATATATATATATATATATATAATATTATATATATATATATATATCACTACAAATACAACATATAAGTTTTAAAAAAAATATTCCGCCTTCCCAGAATTTGCCGCCCTCCAGAATTTGCCGCCCTGGGCCCGGGCCCATGTGGCCCATGCTTTAAATACGGCCATATATATATATATATAATATATATATATATATATTATATATACTATATATATAATTATATATATATATATATATAATATATATATATATATAATAATATATTATATATATATATAATATATTATATATATTTAATAATATAATATATTATATATATATATATAATATATATTATATTATAATATATATATATATATATATATATATATATATAATATATATAATATATATTATATATTATATATATATATATATATATATATTATAATATATTATATATTATGTCGAGAAAAAATTATAAATGGGATATAGCGATTGGTCCTCAACCTAGTCGGACGTGTTTGCCTGAGCTCCCGTGAAATTTATATGTGCTAAATTTTGATTGGACTTATATGGCTAAGGTTTTAAAGTTTTAACTGGTCCTGGTCGTGATAATTTCTTTGCTTTTTTGTTAGTCGATCACATATAGTACCCAAATTGCATCTTGGCCTCAGCTGATCCTCGCAATAGTGTAGTGGAGGACCCTGATTTTTATTTGGAACGCGATGACTTTGATATAGAAAGTGAGAGCAATGAATAGGCTACAGGTAATATTAATCAAGTAATTAATGTCTTGAAAAATTATCCTTATCCTAAATATCTAATTGGAAGTGTTTAGAGTTGAAAAAAGTCGGATTCTCCAATTGATATTGATTCTATTTTTTGTATCTTATTAAGAACATGACAACGAATTTTAAAAATTTAACACTAGTGTTAATACGCTAAATACATCTGTTAATAGGATCGAAAAGAAATTGGATATCTTTGAAGAACGTTTTTAAAAGTATTAGAAACTAAAAATAGTGATTTTAATAAGAGACTTTGTGAAGTGGAATATAATTTAGCGTCAGGGATTGCTGGTGCTGTTTTGATCGATTATCTTGATAGGGTTAAAGATCTTGAATTGGAACTAGAAAGTTTAAGCAGGGGAACCTTAATAATTATCTAATCCTGAATGGAGACAAAATTAGCCAGATGTTTACTGATGTGAGCAGTTTAAATCTTAAAGAGGAAGCAATTTCTGCAATTGGTAAAGTACGTTGCCTAATTTGGACTTGACACGAATCGGGATTGAGAGGGCTTTCAAATATAGTAAGCAAAAGAATAAGCTCTGCATCGAATTCGACGGTGAAACGTTTAGAGAGAAAATATTATCTGCATACAAAAAGCTTACTGTGAAGCTTTTTTAAATTAACGATCGACTGACGGAACTTAGGGGTCAACCCTACTGCAAACTACGAAATCTGAAAAAGAATCTACATAATGTCATTGCAAAAACGTTTACAAGAAAAGGTGTTATTTGCTATATTATAAAGGATTGTACAATTGTACATAGAGTATTTAACCTTGATAACTTGCGATCGTTTTCGGAACCGTAATTAATAATTAGACTAGTTTATATCTTTTTATATGCTATAACTCTATTATTATTATTATTATTATTATTATTATTATTATTATTATTATTATTATTATTATTATTATTATTATTATTATTATTATTATTATTATTATTATTATTATTATTATTATTATTGTTATTATTATTATTATTACTTAATTAATTAATGTTACAGCTATCATTGCTACTACTGCTGCTACTGTTTTATTATCTTACTACTTACTATCTTACTACTGTTTTTATTATAGAGTGTAGGTTTTAACCTTTTATATTATCATTTTAACCCTTTCTTATTGTTATTTTTATTATTGTGGGTATATTTGGTGAGCGGGGTGGTGGCCTTAGGTGTTATCATATATATATATATATATATATAATATATAATTATGGAAAGAGAGGAAAGGATGAATAAGGGAGATATATTAACGGGGTAAATTGATAGAGTAGGTTTTAACTTTTATTATTATCATTTTAACCTTTCTTATTGTTATGTTAGTTATTATGTGGGTATATTGGAATGAGCGGGGTGGTGGCCTTAGGTGTTGGGAAGTGCCTAGGGTGGGAGTCCCACAAAGCGTGCAGCCTGAGTGAGTATATATATAGAAGAAGGGAAAAGATGGGGAGGAGAGAGGTAATTAGGGTGGGATGTATGAACGTGAGAGGGGTAAACGAGGATTTGAAGAGGGAGGAAGTGGGGTTAATGTTTGAAGAAAAAAGGTTGGATGTGCTAGGGTTAACAGAAACTAAGCTGAAGGGAAAGAGGGAGATGGACTTTGGAAAATACAAGGTAGATTATCAGGGCGTTGAGCGAGAGAAGTGGAGGGCGAGGGAAAGGGTTGGGAAATAGGTTATGCAGGAAAGAGGTGTGATAAGGTAAGGTTGTGCAGCCAGGTGAGTTCGAGGATAATGTGGGTAAAAGTGAAATTCAGGGGGGAAATGTGGGTTTTTATATGCGCATATGCACCAGTGAATGGGGCGAGGGAGGAGGAGAGAGAAAGGTTTTGGAGTGAGTTGAATGAATGTTGGAAAAGTTTCGGGGTAAATGAAAAAATTTGTCTATTGGGAGAATGCAGGAGTGGGAAGGGAGAGGGTGGGAAGAATAATAGGACCATTTGGGGTAGGGGAGAGGAATGTTAATGGAGAAAGTCTGTTAGAGTTGTGTGTTGAAAAAAAGAATGATAGTTGGGAATACTTGGTTCAAAAAAAGTGAAAATCATAAGTATACATGGAAGAGTGAGAGGATAACGGGGCGGGGGAGGGCGTAACTGGATTATGTGTGTGTAAATGGAAAGGATATAGGGGCAGATTACTAGATGTAAATGTATTTAGAGGGGCGGGAGGGGGATTATCGGATCACTATTTTGCGTGGTTGCTAGGGATTTAAGGGGTGGAGGAGAGGTGACGGGTTAGGAAAGGGGAGGAAAAGAGGAGGAGAGTGATAAAGGTTGGAAAAATTGGAGGGAAGAAGGGGACCCCAAAGGTATGGTTAGAGGGAGTTCAGTAGAGGTATGGAGGATTAGGGGAGAGACGTGAGGAAGGGACGGGAATTGCGGGAGTGGAGGGAGGTGGGATGAGATTTAAAGAGGCAGTATGTGAAGAGGCTAGAAGGGTGTATGTGGAGTAAAAAGGGTGGGTGCAAGCAGAAGGAAAGGGAGTGAATGGTGGTGTGAGGGAGGTGAAGGAGGTGGTGAAAAGGAAAAAGGAGGCTTATGTGAAATGGTTGGGAAGTAGGAGAGAGGGAAGCTGGGAGGAATATAGAAGGGTTAGAGTGGAAGCAAAGAGGGTGGTGGAAAGGGCGAAGAGAAGAGCAAAAGATGAATGGTGTAGAAAAGTGACGGAAAATTTTGAATGGGGGAGCAAGATGTTCGAAAGAAGTAAAGAAAAAAAGAAGAAGAAGGAGGGGTTTGGGGGAGAGGATTAAGGGAGGCGAGATGGGAGTGGATAGGGGGAGAGGATAGGGTGAGGAAGAGGTGGGGGAGTTTTTAATGGATTATTGAATGAAGTGGGTGGGGAGGGGAGGAAGATGATTTGCAAGAGGTGAGGATGGGGAGTGAATTGGGGAGGGAGGGGGAGGAAATTCAAATGGAGGAAATTATTAGGCCTTGAATAAAGGAAAAAAAGGGAAGTTCGCAGGTCTGGATGGTGTGTGAGAATGGAAATGTTACAGAAGGGAGGTATAGGGGTGGAGGAATGGCTGTATAGGTTATATAATATATGTTGGAGGAGTGGTGAGGTACCACAGGATTGGGAGGATGGTTGTTTGGTTCCCCTGTATAAGGGGAAAGGGGATAGGATGGAATGTGGGAATTATATAGAGGTATATGTCTCTTAAGTGTGGTAGGGAAAGTGTATGGGAGATACTGATTGAGAGAGTGAGAGGTTTAACGGAGGGAAGAAAGGGGGGAAGAACAAGGAGGATTTAGGGTGGGAAGGGGGTGTGTGGACCAAGTATTTACAATGAAGATGCTTGTGGAGAAAGGTATAGAAAGGAAAGGGAAAGTGTATGGGTGTTTTTAGATCTGGAGAAAGCATATGATAGAGTGAAGAGGGGGGAATTATGGAGGGTGCTGGAGGAAAATGGAGTGGGGGGTAAAATTAGTTAAAGGTATTAGGGCTTTTTATAGGAATAGTAGAATGTGTGTGAGAGTGTTAGGAGGGGAGGGTGAGATGTTTGGGGTGGTGAGAGGATTGAGGCAGGGGTGTGTAATGTCGCCGTGGCTATTCAATTTGTTTATGGAGAGTGTTTGCAGAGGAATGGTGAGGGAGGGGAGGGGGGGTGGAATTGATGAATGGGAATGATAGAAGGGAAGTGAACATGATAACTGTTTGCGGACGATACTGCCCTAGTGGCGAAGAACGCGGAAGGGCTGAGGTATTTGGTGAGGGAGTTTGAGAGAATGTGTGGACAAAAGGGGCTTAAAATAAATCCAGGTAAGAGTAAAGTGTTAGTGTTTGAGGAGGAGGAAAGAGAGGAGGGGGAGGGGTTAGAGGTTAGAGTAGGGGGTGTAGTATTTTGAAAGAAGTAAAGATTTTTAGATATTTAGGGATGGATTTGGGTAAGGGGGGAGGGATGAAGGAGGAGATAGAACATAGAGTAGGAGAAGGAATGAGAGCTTTGAGTGGTCTGAGAGAATTATGGAAA
>JABUQX010026711.1:5000-7500 GCA_015478945.1 Trachelipus rathkii | reverse complement strand
CCTGTTAATTAAAGTTATTTTATCTGTCACTTAAATATTCTCCTATCGACACTTAGTTCGACGATTACATTTTCCATGAGTTCTTTCAATTCGAAAGATGTCCACCTCAACAGTAATTAGCCAACGCTAGTAGGATGGCCTTCGTGTACTTGACTTTTGATTTTTCTCATATCACTTATTGGAAAAAAGAAAGCATGGTAGTTTTCTGCAACTCATAAATGCAATTGCTTTATCTATCTGGTTGACAAAATCATCCTCAAAACTATATCTTCGAAAATAAACAACTTATTCCTTCTTCTGTTCTTATTATTCTTCATATTTCCTTTCCTCGAGCTTGCTGTCGTATTTCTTTAATTTCTCACTGAATGATTACTGTTTACACGAGAGAGGTTCCTGGGGAGTGTTCGAATTGCATGAACCTGGATGTTTATCTTCAGTATGAAGGTGTACATTCCCCATTCTCTTTCCATTGAACTAATTGCCTTCAGAAAATCCCGTCGTTCCCAAACTCGAGAAACTTTTAGTTTCTTATATTTCATCCTTGAATCGTGTGAAACCTATCCTTTGAGACACTACAAACTCATTTATCGGTACAAAGTGCAATTGATCTTTCTGGCTCCTCTACCTCTCGCTCCTTGTGACATTTTGCAAAAAAATTCCATTCACACTTGCATCATCCTCTTTCTCTCCTATTGTATCTTCAGACATCATTATTCCTCTCCTCTCTCTCTCTCTCTCTCTCTCTCTCTCTCTCTTCTCTCTCTCTCTCTCTCTCTCTCTCTCTCTCTCTCTCTCTCTCTCTCTCTCTCTCTCTCTCTCTCTCTCTCTCTCTCTCTCTCTCTCTCTCTTTCTCCGTCTTCTCTCTCCTCTCTCTCTCTCTTTCTCTCTCTCTCTCTCTCTCTCTCTCTCTCTCTTCTCTCTCTCTCTCTCTCTCCTCTTCTCTCTCTCTCTCTCCTCTCTCTCTCTACTCGTGGTCTTAAATGGAAAGATCTTATTATATATCTCACTAAAACTTTCCAAAGGTTGTGCGTTCTTGAGACGCCTTCAGAACTTCTTACCACCGAAATTGGCTTGCCAGCCCATAACATTGTTCCGTCATTGTATTGGAGTATGAATTGTATACAAAGAGTAATTCCAACTCATGCTGCCACTCCTAGATCGGGTGGAGTCAAAGGTTCTTCGCACTGGTAAACTCATTACTCCCTAATTCTCTAAGCGATACCTAGCTATCGACTTGTCCATCACCTGATTTATTACTATCGCAATTGCACCCATGAACCACTACTTTTTCGAACTCTCTAGCCCATATACAAACTTCCTTTGAAGAAGAACTCGATTTCAACTTAGTCCATCCATTCAGTTTCATCCATTCTTTGTCCAATACTCTGATCCAAAACTTAACCACTATGTTAAGCCGTACATGTACTCCACCGGTAAAGTCTTGAACAAACTCTCTTAATCTATTTTACACACTTCCCTTAAGCTACACACTTTCAAAAGCTGTGTATCAGCGCATGTAATCCTTTAATGTGGCCCGATTTACGTATATATATATATATATATATATATATATATACTATATATATGTGCTATATATATATATATATATATATATGATATATATATAATATATATATATATAATTATATATATATATATTATATATATATATATATATACTATACTTTATTGTGCCCCCACACAGGCCGGGTCAAGAGATTTATCAGAACGATGTGTATCGAAGTTCGTCTAATGTCCGTCAGGTTCGAACAGATATCTTATGACGTCATGTTTCCTCGAAAGACACCTTTGTCAGTGTGTTGTTGGGGGGAAATATTAGTGCATTATATTCTGAGGAGGGGGATGCGTGCATAGAGCGAAGACGGGACAGCATATACTTCTGGTTTGTCTGTCCAAAGTTTGTTTCAATGGGGATATGTTTCTAGTCGTGAAACGCTTTTGGAGTGGTGTTATTAGGATATGCGGTTTGGATCGTCCCTTTGGGGATTATTGGATGTGTTTGATAATGGAAATGTCTGGAGGAGGAGGAGGAGGAGAGGAGGAGAGGAGGAGGAGGAGGAGGGGGGGAGCGCTGTTTATATGTAGAATAGTAAAAAGCTGGCCTGATTTTTTGGGACTGCATAGGGTGTTGTAATTGGTCGATGAAAAGGGGGTGGGTCTGTAAGAGTGAGTTTACAATGTTAAGTTACTGCCTATCATGTCAAGATGGGCCTTTATAGGAAATGTTTTTCTTTTGGTTAGGAAGCGGTAGATGGGTGTGAAGGGAAGGCAACCAGTTTATATTCTGAGAGATTTGTTTTCTACGGCTTCTAGTGTTCGAATATTGGACTGTGATATTGCTGGTGCCCAAGAGAGTGATGCATAGTTTAAGAGGGAAAAGGAGTATTCCTATCTACTATTGTTGAAGAACTCTTTTGTTATTAAGCCAAAAAAGTTTTTCCCAGTTAGTGTTTTCCTTGCGTTTAATTTATGTAGCTCT
>JABUQX010026710.1:0-17500 GCA_015478945.1 Trachelipus rathkii | reverse complement strand
TGTTTTATGTAAAATTAGGTAGTGGGGGCTTGGGTGGAGAGGAAGGTGATAAGGAAGGAAGTGGGTATAATTAAGAGTGAGAAGTTAGATGAACAAGTTAATAAGGATAATAAGTATTTAAGAGCGCTCGCAAGTAAATCAGTTGAATGTGAACAAGTTGAAAGTGAACAAATCTGGGAGCAAATGAAGGAAGCAGTTGTTAGCAAGTGCAAAGGAAGTATGTGGATGTGCTAAAGTAGGAAATAAAAATGTTAACAGTGAGTGGTGGAATGAAGAGGTGGTGCAAGCGGTTAAAAGTTAATTAAAAAAAGAAGAGTGGTTGAATGTACTTAAAGCCAATGATATATATGAATATAATTAATATAATATAATATAATATATTATGTTAGAACGTCAGTTTTCTTTCGCGCACGAATGTTTGTTCGTTGGTTTCTACCATAAGTTTTCCTATAAAACCTTATTCTTCTTTTGCAAGGGAAGGTCATTTTTTCCCTAATTTGCCTAGACTTTATATATTGGACATATATAAGGATGCCAATATTATAGTGCTAAGTACATGTTTGCTAACTCGGCACGCACCGGTGCCGGTACCGATACCTATCTTCCAATGATTCATTTGCTCCGCCATATGGGACTTCTTCTTTTTCCTTCTTCCATCTTCCTCGACTACGCACCCTGTGCTTTTCTTCTGACTCCTGCTCCAACACCAGCTCAATGCTCCGGCTTCTTCTTATTCCTTTTTCTTCTTCTTTTTCCTCCCTCCCTCCTTTTTCTCTGTTTTGCACTCTGTGCTACGATTTCTGACGATATCCCCTTCTCCCTATTTTTGGTTCTCGAAAGACGAAAAATCTAAAACCCTAAATTTTATGTTTATTGTATACATGAGCTGCACTCGGGCTGGAGGAAACGCAGCTTTTGTTTCAATAACTTTTTTTTTACGATTATCAACGAATCTATTGAATCATATACTGTGATTGAATATACCAAACGTAAAAATTTTTTTAAAATATAAAAAAGATTTGTTTAAAAATTAAAGGCGTTTTCGTTTTTGCATTTCTGCTTACGAAACGTAAGAAATGCTAAAGTTTGTGTTCGATTATGTCAATTTAAGCACAAATTTAGGAAAATGCTCACCAAACGTATAAGGAATTTCCTAAATTCTGTAAGGTTGCTCTTTCCGTGCTCTAACCGATTTAAGGCAAAATTGCTTACGAAATATATAATAAACAAACAAGATTGGCGGCGTAGAGGTCCGTTTGATTTCATGAATGTTTGCATTTGTATGGGATTAGCTTTAAATCTATTTCTTCCAAATCGATAAACTCAGCTGATCAATTATTAGATGTAGTGTTGCTAATAAAAAACCATTTGTTATTTTGTTTTAATTTCTGCTTATTCCAAAACCAAGTGCTCCATCACAAAAGCTGCTGAGCAAAAGATATGTTAGTAAACAAACGTTCGATTATTGCCGAAATTCGTGCTAAAACTGTGCTAAAACTGGATTAGACATTTCTTATCGAGCTAAGCACAAGCAATTAAATGGGATTCCTTAGTTAATAAGTTGCATACTAGACAACTTTTTGTTATAAATTGTATACTAGATAACTTTTTGGGCCAAGATGGTCCATGAACCCACAAGGACACGATGCACTATTAGACTTAATATAACTAACGATGAAAGTATGGTGGTGAGGTTAGAGTTGAGGAGAATTTAGGACTAGTGACCATAATATAAATTAGATTTAATATGAATGTATATTCTGGGCCCAAATTGCAAGTTATAAGGAAAAGGATCTTAGGATTTCCGAAAATGGGTGATTTTACCCAAATTTACGAGAACATGGCTTAGTATAATGACTGCCGGATAAAGAGTTTAAAGACCAAAACTGTTTTATCATGTGGGAACATTTTAGCAAATTTTTATGAATATTCAGTCAGTATGTTTAAAGATAAACCCATTAGTGTGGCGAAGAGAAAACCTGTTTGGTAGGATAGAGAGATAAGAGAGAAAAATTAATGAATTTCGTTAGATGTTTTAAAATAATTCAGGTTAGTAATAGGAAAGATGATTTAGAAAATATAGGAAAAAATTAGAAACGAACTTAACCAGTTAATAAGGAAGGCAAAGAGAAGCAGAAATTAATTTTAGCAAGGAATAGTAGATAAGAACCCGAAGAAGTTTTTTAGCTTTTATAAATTTTAAAAAGTAAGAATAGGACAATTGTCCAATTAAAAATGATGGAAAATTTTAGCTGAGTTCAGATAAGGAGTTGGTCAACATTTCAATGCTTATTTTGCTTTCAGTGTTTACTGAGGAAGATTAGATAATAGTTTGGAGACTAATAGTTCTTGTACATGTAACAAATAGACTTACAAAATTTGAATTTGACGTAAAAGATATTAAACGTTTATGAGATCCATATTGATCCAGGTAAAGCTGCAGGGCCTGATGGGATATATGTAGAAATTCTGAAAGAGGTAGTGATCAGTCATTGCCAAAGGCACTGGAAATTGATTTTTTAGCGATTATTTACATTTGGTGAGCTACCAGATGACTGAAAACAGCATATTGTTGCTGCCTATTTATAAGAAGGTAGTAAGGAAGATTTTGGGAACATTATAGGCCAGTTAGCTTAACATCTTGGGTTGTAAAGGTCTGGAAAAGTTACTGAAAGGTCATATTAGAGAAATATTTAGAAGATAACAAGGTATTGTACGGACTCCGCAGCACGGTTCGAAAGGGTATTATGTCAAACATACCTTTAGAATTTATGGAATACATTACTGACTTGCATTGACCGAGGAGATCCAGTTGATATTGTATATTTTAGACTTTAGCAAAGCCTTTGTCAAGGTTCCCCACATAAGGCTGATGAAAAAGTTTTATTGCAATGTGTATAGGTGGAGGTACATGGTTGATTAAAGAGTGGTTGCGAAATAGAAAAACAGAGTGTACACTAAATATGAATAAATCATCATGGGAAATAGTGAAGAGTGTGTCCCACAGGTTCAGTGCTGGGGGCCACTATTGTTCCTCATATATATAATGATTTAGACCAGGACTTAAATGCAAGGTTTCAAGTTTGCAGATGAAGTAAATTGCCAACCTCAGTTAGGAATAGTGAAGTCAGCACCAGGATTCAAAACTATCAGAAATAAAATCGCTGGTGTGGGAGATAAGTGGCAATGGGCTCTAATAGCAAGCCTTCTTATCTTTTCAGGAACGATACTCGAAATAAAAGTTTTAACTACGATATGAAAAGGGATTGGCTTAGGTCTGTGGACCAAGAAAAAGATTTAGGCTGGGATTATAAGCAGTAATTTTGAAAGTAGCTAATCGTGTTTGAAGCTAGAAATAAAGCCTAATAAGAGTGGGCTTAATTAAATCGCAATGATATTGTTATCAGAGCAAGAAGTAATAAGAAAACGAATAATAGCTATGTTAGGCCAGTATCAGAGTATTGTGCACAAGTTTTTTTTTTTTTTTTTTTTTTTTGGTTTTTTTTTTTCGGCCCCTGATTTAAAAGACATAATTATGCTAGAGAGAGTGCAACGTAGAGACACAAGAGTGTTTTCCGGGTTTGGAGGCTAAAAGCTAATAGGAGAGGGCTGAAGGAGTTAGGAATGTTCTGTAGAGAAGGACGATTTCTCAGAGGGGACATGATACAAGTCTACAAAATATTTACATCTATTATAATACAGAGATTAATAAATTTTTCATAGTAGAACATGGACAGGTGACCAGGGGCATAATAAGAAAATTAGAAGGAAAGCATGCCATCTGATATAGAAAGCATGCATTCAGTAAATTTTGGAATATTTTGGAATTGTTTGCAGAGGAGGTTGTTGAGTGTGACTCGATTGCAACATTTGAAAGGGTTAGATTCGTTATGGATGGGTTGGGAATCATATAATATATTGACGAAGCCAAATTGGCGGGTTTTTAGTTGTGATATAGTTATAGTTAGATGGCATGTGTGACCATAACTTAGTTATTAATGCATGTGGATGGTTTGGGTATCATATTTATATAATCATTAGTTTTGAACTAAGCCAAATTGGTGGATTTGTAGTTACAACAAATTGACAAGCCCTAGGGGTGCTTTGTGGATTGCATGAGCTGTTTGGGTGTGGTTGGCTGGACAGTTCTCGATAGGCCCATGTGGCTTTTTACTGTCTCTATATTCTTTATGTCTTTATGTCTTTATGTCTTTAAAATCGAAAACGGCTATAGAAATATCGATATATCGCCTAAGAAAATATCGCCAAAATATCGATATATCGAGCAAAAATATCAATATTTCGATATATTGATATTTTTTGGCCATCCGTAATTCGTAATCGACAGAAAGCCCAGCTGTTAAGATTTTGAGAGCGTTATTATTAATATTTTTATTGAAAATATGAACTTAAGATAAACGTAAATCCGTAAAAAAAAACTTCAAATAATTTTTTAAAACCATTTTTGCAAATGAGATGCTTATAGTTTTAATACAGTATTTACCGATTTTTGGAACGCTATTTTTAATATTTTTTTCTTCAAAATATGATTAAATTTAAAATGTACGCAAATCTGTAAACAAAAAAAAACCCCGGTAATAGTAGCGCAGAGGGGCTTCACCCCCTGATTTTTATAAAATTCACAGGATATAATAAAAAAAAATAATAATGAATAATAAAAAACGAACAAACGTGGCGGTCTCTTTAGGAAAAAAGTTACAGCCTCTCAAAGATGTTAAAACTCTCATAGACTTTTCATTTTTGATCCATCCAGGTTAGGTCTCATTTCAGTCCCTCTAGTTATGGTTATGATGTTTTGTTATGTACACAGAGAAAATCTATGTATCTTATCATAACCTGAACTACGATGGCTTTAAAACTAGCATGAGGCCCACTAATTTTTAACTTCGAGAGGCTGTAAATTTTTTCCTAAAGACAAATCATTTTTTTATTTTATTTTATGCTTCATTATTATTTTTTTAGAGTATATCCTGTGATATTTAATTTTTTTTTTTTTTTTATAAGAAAACCCTATGAGAGTTTTAACAACTTTGAGAGGCTGTAACTTTTTTCCTGTAATTGTAGTGCAGATGGGCTTGACCCCCGATTTTTATAAAAATCACAGGATAGCCTATACTCGCTAAAAAAATGATATAATGAATAAAAAAACATCATGTGGCAGTATCTTTAGGAAAATTAGTTACAGCTCTCAAAGTTGTTTTAAACTCCATAGGATTTTTCTTATAAAAAAAAAAAAAAAAAGAATTATAAAAATCACAGGATATACCTATACTCTAAAAAAAATAATAATGAAGCATATAAAAAAATAAATAAAATCATTTAAGCCTTTATGAAAAAAGTTACAGCCTGTCAAACTGAGTGTCAAAGTTAAAAATTTTCCCATAGGTTTTCTTCTAAAAAAATTAGTGGGTCTCGTGCTTGCTTTAGGGCCATCCTAGATCAGGTTATGATAAGATTTGTTAAGTACTGTATACATAGATTTTTTCTGTGTATACCTAACAAAACATATTATACCTTGAACTAAAAGGCCTGAAATGAGACCTAACCTGGATGGATTCAAAATGAAAGTCTATGGAGTTTTAACAACTTTAAGAGAGTGTAACTTTTTTTCATAAAGCACGACGATTTTCATTTTCATTATTCTTTATTATTTTTTTTAAGAGTATATCCTGTGATTTTTATAAAAATTGAGGGGGGGGGGGGTGATTGTCTCTCTGCGCTACTATTAACTTTTTCCTAAAGAGACAGTCACATTTGTTTGTTTTTTTTTATTCATTATTTTCTTTTTAGAGTATATCCTGTGATTTTTATAAAAATCGGGGAGGTTGAAGCCCCTCTGCGCTACTTTTAGGCTACTTTTTTTTTTAAAGAGACACATTTGTTTATTTTTTTTATTCATCATTTTTTTTAGAGTATATATATCCTATGATTTTTATAAAAATTTAGGGTGAAGCCCCACTGCGCTACTATTACCAAAACTTCAAATAATTTGTTGATACTATTTTTTTACATTAAATGTTTGTAGTTTTAATACAGTCTTCGTTTAATTTGGACCAGTGAATTACGCATAATTACTGCTTATTATTTGAAAGAAGTACAGCTGAGGGAATGTTTGATTCTCTTCTCTCTTTGTAAAGTGATGGAGGATTTTAAGGTAAATTCAGTAATTCTGTTGTCAGCCATTGTTATAATTGGTTTATATAGTGTTGCAGTTCTCTCCATGCTATATTCATAGAAAGGCTTTGAGCAATGATTGTCAGATTGTCTGCGTAGCTATTAATTTTTATTGAATATGTGGTGGTTGGTAGATCATGCATAAAGGGGTTGAAGAATATTGGTGAAAGGAGGGCTCAATGGGTTACTCCATTATATAGTTCGGATGTCCAAATTAGTGGCATCCCTGTATGACTAGCTGTTCAACCTGTATTATGAAATTTTTTTTTTTTTTTTTTTTTTTTTTTTTTGGCCTTTGATGACCATATTTGTATTCATTACTTTGTCTATTAAAATGTGTCAGGAACATTAGAAGTATACAGACACTAAGAAACCACATTAGCCTATTGAGTGTCTCACTCAACTAAATAGAACCAAATACAAATCTGCAAAGCACCCAATAACTTACATACTGTAGTATATACAAAGTATGCTACCAAAAGAAAAAAATTATAGCTAAAGTACATGCCAGCCACAATACAATTTTTAATAAGTTTTTCATAGGCATAACATGCAGTTTAACTTTAATAACTACTGTAACTAAAAACACCTCCAATTTGGCTTAGTCAAAATATACTATATATGATAGCCAAACCATCCATATACTTATCCAATCCTGTCTTAAATGTTTCAAGCAAGTTGCACTCAACAACCTCCTGCAGCAAACTATTCCAAAAACTAATAACTATATGGCTGAATGAATACTTTCTTATATCGAGATGTCATGCCTTCTTAATTTACTTACTGTGACCCTAATCTTCTATCCATGGTCTACTACCATCTAAGAAAAAATTGGAAAAGTATATAAATGGTATATATATGTATAATGTGAAAAGTACGATTACCAGTGCAAGTGATGTTAATGCTTATTATCAACATCACTTTCTTCAGTGGTCTAAGTTTTTATTAGATATTACAGCAATGCTTAAGAAAAAATTCCAGTTAACTGAATTTCTTTGTTTGGCCTTAACTATGTAAAGATTTATGAGTAGGCAAGATACTATATTACTGTCCAACGACGATCATAACAATGCAAACAAATACTCCTAGATCTTTCTTGGATTCTCTAAATAGACTTTTAAATGTTTCGTAGCCTTATCTATCTCGCTCTTATTAATTTAGTGATAATTAAATTAAATTAGGTTTTCCAGTCAAGCACTTACAGTTAACCTCCTAGAACGGGTTTGTTTTGCTTTTTTGAAACTTAAATCGGGTTGGATATACGGTATCTGCAAACCCAGAGGTAGAAAAATACACTTGAAACTACTTAACATATTTTATTTTTTTTTTAATATTTTATGAAATCTTAATTCTTTATATGTGATCCAATTCTCATTTATGAATTTTTAATAAATATAAAAAGTTTAAAGGTAAAATAAAGAATTTTAAACTACAAATAGTGTTTTAATTTTTAGCTTACTTGTTCTAAAATATTATAATAATTAAAAATAATTCTAAGAATTGAAAAAAAAAGTGCTTTTGTTTGAGAGTGCTCTCATAGTTTCCTTGTAACTCAAAATGGTTTTCATTTTCAAAATCAGTGGATTGTATGAAAATGATCAAACAAAAAATGCCTAATTTTTTTTTTGTGTAGTTCCTGCTGGGGTTTCAAAAACGCCTCAAAAACTTTACAACTGGGGTTTGTTACCCCATATTCTTTCAAAGCTTGTATCTTCACTATAGATACTCTGAATGCTCTCAAACTATATCGGAAGACCTCACCCATCAACCATTATATTACTATATTATATATATTATATAATATATTATTGTATATAAATATATATATATATATATATATATATATATATATATTATACTATATATATATATATGTATATATATTATTATATATATAATAATTAACTAAGATTTATAAATAAATGCAAATTTATCATTTAAGTCAAAAATTCTAACCTCATAAGGAAGAATCAGTAGAATCGACTGTCTATCGGCATAACAATTCTTCGATTCCCTCACCAATTTTCCTCAAAGGAGGAGCGGCGAGCAAAGGTAAATAAAATTACATACTATATATAACTCAAAGTTATATGTACATAAAATAGATCAGCTCGGTCACTATCCCTCATTAGGTAGTAGAACATTATTTCAAGGTCACTAAACCTATAATTGACAATGGTACTTCGATAACATGAGATATACTTGTATATATATATCAATTAATATATATATCATATTATATATATATATAACTTTAAATATTATATAATATATATATATATATATCTATAATATATTTATCATCTATATACTATATATATATTTTATATAATATATATTCTATATTATAGAATTAGATAGATAGATAATAGATAGATATGATTAGAATAGATAAAATAAAATTAATAGGATATAGAATAGATATACGATTAACGGCAGCATGATAGATAGATAGATATTAGAATGATATAGATGATATATATAGAGTAGATAGAATAGATATGATTAGATAATTTATCACTTGATAAATATATCTAGATTAGATAGATAGATAGATAGATAGATTAAGATGCGAAAGAGAGAGAGAAAAGATAGACATAGAAGATGATAGATAGATATAATGCATAGATAGATATAGACAGATATGATATAGACTAGATGATAATAAGATAGATAGATTATGATATACGATATGATAGACTATATTTAGACTAGATGATACTAGATGATAGATTAGATAGATAGATAGATATAGGTGATAGATATCGTATAGATAGATGATTATAGAGACCTAGATTTAGAATTATGACTCTAGATATGATAGATATAGATTTAGATAGGTATACGATTATAGATAGATAGATATATGAGAGAGATAGATAGATGTAGATAGATAGATAATAGATAATAGATTAGATAGATATATATAGATAGATTTAGAT
Source organism: Trachelipus rathkii (assembly GCA_015478945.1). Taxonomy (NCBI): domain Eukaryota; kingdom Metazoa; phylum Arthropoda; class Malacostraca; order Isopoda; family Trachelipodidae; genus Trachelipus; species Trachelipus rathkii. The sequence goes on along the minus strand of JABUQX010026710.1, from coordinate 8,363 downwards.
TGTAGATTAAAATATGATCAGATAGATATAGATTATATATTATATTAATGTTTATTATAACGCTTGCCATAAATTGGTTTCTGGGGTGACATTAACCCCAAAATTGACTTCGAAAATTTACTGCATTACTAAATAACTTAAATAATCGCTAGAGTTATGTATATCTCCTTCCCGAACTCAAAAGAGAACACTAAATGCACATATTTTTCTTATCCGAAAAATATGAGATATCTGAAATTTTTGCGATTATAGATATTTAACAATTTAATTTATTAAATCAAAAAACGGGTTTTTGGGTTTAACACTAACTCCTATGGTCTATGTGTTAAAACTTATGAGAAGCAGGAGTTAGTCGCATAAATCCCCCACAACCCTCAACAGTTCCACTAAAAGATAATCGATATTGTTTCGGTCTATCACGCACCTATCGATTATAATTTTGGAATATCGATTTTTTGCGACTCGGTGGGGTGAGCTATACCCCAGGACCCCGTTCTAGGGTTAAGCCTACCTTATAACTTTTATATATCCCTGGCCTAGCTAAGCTAAATAAATTGTTTAAATTTTTAACCTATTTTAAAGAGAGTAGTTTATTTCTTTTTAGGCTTAAGTGATATTTAAACTGTAGTTGGTAAAATAATAGGTACAGGTTAGCTAAGCTAATAATAATTTAAAGTATTTATGTTAGGTCTGTGATATATCTGTGGGACTGTAAGAGGTGAATATGTGAATAGATTGCTCTGCTTGTTTTGAAAAATTTTTTTTTTTTTGGGAAATGGCAGAGAATGTGTTGTTAGGAAGGAGATTGCAAGACTGAGTGAAAATGTGAAATGGATTGAAAGAAGAAGTATTTGAGTTGAGAAAGGAGGGAGTGTTAGGAAAAAAGTTAGTAGGGATGTCGAGGCGGAGGCGCGGGATATAGGGGTAGACAGGAAAAGTGATTCACCTAGGGAGGAAGATGAGAGGGAAAAGGATAAGTAGTTGATAATAGGTCTGCAGATGAATATAGAGTTGTAAGAACTAGAAATAATAATTTAAAAGATGAGGATCTCGAAAGTCAGTCAGCCTTGACTGCAGTAACAGGTTCGACTTCTTCCAGATGGGGAGGGATCAGAGATGGCCAATGGTAATGTTGGGTTTTTTTCTGAAGGGAAGATGATAAGATTGCTTATTGGAGACTCTATGATACGATACCTAGATAGGATAATAAAACTAAAGATAAAAAGAAAACGAATTGAGAGTATGTTATCCAGGTGCCAGAGGAGTGATATCGTGGATTAGATAAGCATAGATAGAGAGATTGATTTCTACAAATGTTGATTCAGAGGTTGATTGTGCATGTGGGTACAAATGATATAGGGCATAGAAGGTCAGAAAAATTAATAGCAGATTATAGGAGATTGATTCAGAGATGAAAGCTAGTGGAAGAAGGTGCATGATTTCTGGATTTTACCTAGGTTAGGTGCAGGTCAGGAATGGGGGGAGTAGGGCTTTAGGTGTAATGAAAGGGTTAGGAATTATGTTTCTTCAGAAAATATTTAAGATCATTATTTGTGGGGAGAATTTCTGGATAAAGATCTTTCTTGCAGCAGATGAAGTTCACTTGAGTCGTAAAGTGTTGTTGAAGCTTTTCAGTACCAAGTTTGGAGACTTTTTAGCAAAAAAACTAGGTAAAGTTGGGGGTGGTGGGCTAAATCTTGGATACAAATAATAGCAATGGTACTGTAATAGTGGGGAGATAAATAAAACTAATGTTGTTACAGGCTTTAAAATAATGATGATAGCCAATAAAAATAACAAAAGCATTTTGTCGAGTATCAAATGTTTTGTAAGCACAAATGCCCAATGCTTAGAAATAAAAAAGATGAGCTGATTAGTTTATACCATAATGAGAATCTAGACATTGATTTGCATAACTGAGGCTGGTTAATGAAGAATTATATGGACTCCTTTCAGGAATATGAAATAGAGGGCTATTCACTTTATTTATACTCAGCGTAGAGGAAAGAAGGGTGGTGGGTGTGGCGCTTTATGTTAAAAGCAATATTCAATCTGTACTAATGAATGACTTTAAAATTAATTATGGATAATTGAATGCAGTGGTGGGTAGATATCCCTTATAAAACCATAAATCATATAGAATAGGGGCATTTTATAACCTCCTGGCCAGAGTCCAGAATTAAATGCTGAAATTGTGAAAGAAATTGAGACGGCATGCCACAGTAAAGAAACAGGTATAGTCATAATGGGTGATTTTAATTTTCCTGGCTTCCAATGGGATTCCTTTGTCTAATATGGACCATAGTTAGTTCTGATTCATATTGTATACTAGATAAACTTTTTGAGCCAGATGGTCCCCTAACCAGGCATGCACTATTAGACTTAATATTAACTAATGAAGAAAGTATGGTGGATGAAGTTGAGTTGAGGAGAATTTAGGAACTAGATGAGCATAATATAATTAGATTTAATATGAATGTGATATCTGGGCCCAAATTGCAAGTTATAAGGAAAAGATCATAGATTTTCCCGAATGGCGATTTTACCAAATTTCGAGAATGCTTAGTATAACTGACTTGGGATAAAGAGTTTAAAGAAGACCAAAACTGTTTTTATCATGTGGAACATTTTTTAAAACAAATTTTAATGAATATTGCGGTCAGTATGTTTAAAGATAAGATTTAAAATAAATTTAAGATATAACCCATTAGGGTGGCAAGAGAAACCTGTTTGGTGGAATAGAGGAAAGAGAGAAACTTAATGAAAAGCGCAGATGTTTTAAAATATTAAGGGTAGTATAGGGAAGATGATTTAGAAAATTATAGGAAAATAGAAATGAACTTAACCAGTCAATAAGAAAGGAAAGAGAGAGGCGAAGTAATTTAGCAAGGAGATAGTAATAAGAATGAAAAATATTTTGATTTTCTATGTTTACGACTAAGAGAAAATATTACCTTAATTGACAATTGATGGAATTTTATTTCTTAAATACATAAAGGAGTTTGGTCAAATTTTCAATGCTTATTTTGCTTCAGTGTTTTACAGAGGAAAGATTTGATAATAGTTTCAGAGACTAATAGTTCTTGTAATTATGTACAAATCGACTTACAGAAATTCCACTCGAATGTGAAATAAAAGATATTAATGTTTATTATAACATATTGATACAATGTTTACTGAGGAAAGATTGGATAATAGTTTGGAAACATAGTTCTGGTATGCATGTAATAAACAGACTTGCAGACTTTGAATTTGAGGTAAAAAAAATTAAATCTTTCCTGGACAATATTGACCCAAGTAAAGATGTAGGTCCTGATGGTATACATGGTAAAATTCTGAAGGAAGATAATACCAGCAATGCAAAGGCACTGTATTTGCTTTTTTTAAGCAATCTATAACAAGTTTTGGGAAAAGTTACTACAAGGTCATATAGAGAAATATTTGGAAGATAAGGTATTGAAGGACTCCCAGTATGGTTTTAGAAAGGGTAGGTCATGTCAGACAAACCTTTTAAGAATTTATGGAATACATTACTGACTGCATTGACCAAGGAGATCCAATTGGTATTATGTATTTAGACTTCAGTAAAACTTTTGATAAGGCTCCCCATATAAGGCTGATAAAGTTACTGCAATGTGGTATAGGTGGAGTGGTACAGGTTAGATTAAAGTGGTTCTGGAATAGAAAATGGTGTGTACAACTAAATGGCAATAAGTCATCATAGAGTGGTATCCCACAGGGTTCAATGCTGGGGCCACTATTGTTCCTCATATATGTAAATGATTTAGACAGGGACTTAAATGTATGGTTTTTAAGTTTGGCGATGATACCAAAGTGGCCACCTCATTTAGGAATAGTGAAGGATGCATAAAGATCAAAATGATTAAACTTCTTGGGTGGCAGATAAGTGCAATGAATTTTAAATAGTAAAAAGTGTTAGGTTCTTCACTAGGTATTATTCAAATGAAAGTTTTAACTACGATATGAATTGGGGCTGACTTGAGTCTCTGTGGACCAAGAAAAAGATTATAGGTGTGATTATAAGCAGTAATTTGAAAGTAGCTAATAATGTTTGGAAGCTAGAATAAAGCTAATAAGATGCCTGGGCATAATAAATCGCAATGTTGTTTACAAGAGAAGGAAAATAAGTAAACTGTATATAGCTATGTTAGGCCAGTTAATAGAGTAATGTGCACAAGTTTGGGGACCCTTATCTAAAGAAAGACTTAGATATGCTATAGAGAGTGCAACGTAGAGCAACAGGGTTCTGGTTTGAGGGTAAGAGCTATGAGCGAGAGGCTGAAGGAGTTAGAGAATTGTTTTCTGTAGAAAGGCGATTTCTCAGAGGGGAACATGATACAAAGTCTACAAAATATTACATCTACTGATAATAGAGAACCGAATAAATTTTTCATAGTACAGACACAAACATAGCGACACCGCCGTCGACCCACGGCGGCTATCGTCAAAAAAGTTGTTACTCGTACACTGGTCAGTGTCGAGTATAGCATCAGTAATAGGGTTGTTAATTATTGGACATAAGTATAGCAGAGAAGAGTTGTATGAGATGATAGACTACGTTGCAACATTTAACCGAAACCGGTTAGATTCCGTTTATAGGATGGGTTTGCGGTATCATATACATATAATTGACAGAGCAAATATGGCCGGGTTTATTTGTTATCAGGCAGTTGTTAGACTAGATAGATAATAGACTCAAAATATATAGATATCATTATCGCATGTGGATGGTTCGGGTATCATACTTTTATATATCCTTAGTTTTTTGACTAAGCCAAAATTGGTGATTTGTAAGTTTACAACCAATTGAACCAAGTCTAGGGTGCCTTTGTGGAAAATTTTTTTTTTTTGCCCCTCAAATGGAAAAAAAAGCAAAAATGTTGGGCTATGGGTTTGACTGGGGCAGTCTTGGATGGACCCATGTGGCTTTTTACTGTCTCTTAATATTCTTTGTTGTTTATAAGGATTTGGGTATTATGTAGTATATTTTGACTAAGCAATTGGCATTTTTTGGTTACAGTAGTTGTAATGTTTTGGAAACAAGGTAATACTATGAGATATGATAATTTTACGAAAAGAGAATTATATATTATTATATTCGATCAAAAATGTGTTTGAATTTCATGCAATTCAATATTAAAAACAAACTTTTACCAAATATAAAAAATAATTTAGAACATGCTTGCTTTATCATATATTTATATATATTATTATTTATTATAATATATATAGTATAATATATTATATATATATTATATATATATATATATCATATATATATTATAAAAAATAATATCATATTATACTATATTATATATATATATATAGTTATATACTCTTTTCCAAAAAGATGTCCGAAATATAATGCTTTAAATAATTTTAACTTTTAACAGCAAGTAGGTAGGTAAGTTTTTCAAATAGCCTAATTACTTGTGACATTTTTTTTTCAGCAAGATGGTTCACACTTACGCAAAAGTACACGGCAGGGATACAAAGGAATACTCTGCTGATGATGTTGCCAGACCTTAAGCAGTTTTCGTTCTATGAAACGTAATATGCCAAAAACGCCGAGTTTGCATTCGTTTTCTCAAACTTAGGAGTTTGCTTCGTTTTTGTCAAACAGCGCAAAATCGTAAAAAGAAAACGCTCACCAACGTAAAGAATTTCCTTAATCCTGTGTAATATAAATAAAAAGACAATTGCAACCTTAATAGAATTTTTTTTACATTACAGTTGCGTTTTTGGTCAACAGCGCAAAATTCGTAAAAAAAAACGCTCACCAAACTAAAGAATTTCCTTAATTCGTGTAATATAGAATACAAAGAATTAGGAGGGAAATTCCTTTACCGTTTGGTTGAGCATTTTTTTAGATTTGCGTTTGACAAAACGAACGCAAGCTGGAAACATTTTTATTATTTTTAAACAACAATTTTCTTAAATAAATTTGTAATACCATATGTTTAAAAAGAGACCTAAAACACTTGAGCTTGCCGTTCATTTTTGTCAAACAGCGTTTGCGTTCATTTTTGTCAAACTCGCAAATCGTAAAAAAACGCTTCACCAAACGTAAAGGAATTTCCTTAATTCTGTATTACAGAATAAAAAAGAATAGCACCCTTACAAATTAGGAAATTCCTTACGTTAGGCGAGCCCTTTTTTTTTTAAGAATTTTTGCAGTTTGACAAAACGAACAAGCAAATCGAACATTTTATTAGTTTTCAAACCCATTTCTTAAAATAATATTGTAATAGCCATTATGTTTAAAAATGAAAAACTGGGTACCATAATTTATTAAATAAAACACTTTTATTAAGGATTCTTAGGGATGTGAAATTGAAGTGGAACGAATTGCCCCACCCCCCAAATCGTGGGGAATTCGGTCCACGTTACTTATCGGCTTCTAATTAGCATATAATTATATATACATACAATTATACTAATTTTACTCCTAAAGGAATAAATTAACTATATAAAAAAAATTTTGAACAAAAAAAAAAAAAACCAGTTTGCCATAACCTTAGCATTTTGAGTACCCCCGATTTTGGACCGAATTGCTTTTTGCGGTATATATATTTATATATATATATATATATATATATATATTATTATATATATATAATTATATATATATATATATATATTATATAGGGATGTGCCGAATATTCGGTAAGTATCTCGGTATTCGGCCTATTCGGCCAGAATACCGAATATGGTATTCGGCTTTTGCCGAACTATTCGGTGCCGAATATTGAGCTTCATAAACAATAAATTACGTCAACATAAGGGAAAGTTATTTCAATTTAATTGAAATTTTAGAAACATTATTTTCCAACAAAATAAAATATAGCCAAATTTTGTAGCAATATGGCGAAAATTTGTCATTTTGTCAGATCCTATAAGGGCCTTTGACATTTTTCAATATTCTAAAAATAGAAATTCATTTAGTTGATACGGGGATAATGGACCAAACATGGTAGTGTGGCTTGCTATGGCTTGCTATCAATTTCATGTTTAATTCACATGTTGCAACTACGCATTCACGATTCAATATTAATTATGTCAGAAGTCTGTTAAAGATATTTTCATTTACTTGGCAGAAGCATATCCTCTTCATTTTCATTCAGCAACGGCAGCCTGCAAAGCTTAAAACTTTAAAGATGCGGCTGAATGTCAAACAGCATAAAATTTTAATTCAAGGACGTTTCTACAACGCTGGAAAGAACGTTATGACAGCTTAAAAGATTGTGTTTGAAACAAAAAGTTTCCCTATGCATATAAGCTGCTGATGCAATCAGAAAATGTTGACTGATTTCAGTGGCCAAATTATTCCATTTTACTTGAGCCGTTTGACAACAACACTAAAACAAGCATTACATGTGAAGTAACAGTCGCCCAGGGATCCCTTCCATTTTAGCAATAAATTATTTTTAAATAAGGCAGTTAAAAAGCTTCAGTGGAATAATTACCTGTTGAAGAGCTTAAGAAATCAGTATGAAAAAAGAGCTATTAAGTATTAATGAAGATAAATCTTCGTGTGTAGCTACTTTCTTAGATCTGCGATTCAAGCTAACTTTTCAACATGAATCAGATGAATCAGTAAAAAATATGGTCGTTGAGGCATGGAAATAATGCATGAAAATTTAGCTCCTGACTCTTCTGCTGACGATGATTCACGTAGTGGGGCAAGTGAAGCTGAAGGTTCCATTTTCACTTTTGTTTTAATGGATTGTTTTTAAGAAATTGTGGCATCAAAATCGTCATATAGAAAAGAAGTGAGAGTGAAAAAAAGAAAGTCCCATTCTTCTGAGATGTGATTTAATGTACCTAAAAGAAAAAGGCTAAATATTGAAATTACATCAAAATAAACAAATATATAAGTTTGGCTACTTGGACCAGTGAAGACAATGATATTCCCTTCAATTGGGGGTATAAAACACTGGAAATAGTTTTTATGAATTCTGAAAAAAACTAGCAATAATATACCTTACACCGTCATCAGTCGAAAGTGGAAAGAATTTTAGAAAGTTTGGAATTATTTATGAAGCCACAAGAAATAAGGTTTATACCCCTGAAAATGGAGAAACTGCTAATGTTTGTATTTTAACCGTTAGAAGCTTATTCAATGAAGTTTAGTTTAATATCATTTTTAACTAGAAACTTTCAAATTTTCATTTATTTATTTTTATTGTGAATGGTTTGCCTATGGTAGACAATAGTTATTTAACCTTTTGTTTTATTATTTTATATACACTGTGTAAAGATGAAATTTCTTGGACGGGGTTTCGCAAAATATTGATGTGGATGTGCTATTTCCAAAAATCTAATCGGTTTTTGCATATCAC
>JABUQX010026709.1:0-25787 GCA_015478945.1 Trachelipus rathkii | reverse complement strand
TTTTGCCATTCTAAGTGGTAAAACTATTTCACTCAAGGCGTGTGCTTCTCTCCGCTGATTAGGGCCTCATCGACTAGTTTATGAAGTAGCATTGAAAGGATGTAAGAATATGTCACATGCTAAGCAGGGCTTTTCAGTAGAAAACCGTAATTCCAAAGAAGAAATTATAAAATCCAGATTTACAGTAGTTAATTAACGTCACTTCTCACTGTCAGATCCGTGTGTGGGATCTTGTTGCTGATGGTTGCTGCAGTGCTTCCTGCCTACAATTATCTGTGGTTATTTCAGATCAAGTCCCAGTGTGCTCGGCAGGATTTCAATAACTTCTTTTAACACTTCAACGATGATTTCTTCTTCACCTTTCGAATTGCTCGCTACATTTCCACAATATGCTTGATGTGCTGCGGGTTTGACAATCAGTTCTTAATTGGGAGCATTTACAACCTGGCGTCGACGATCGGAAGAGTACTCCCTTCGCCATCCTATACGTTCAATTAGCAGCCTATGATGAATTGTTACATGCAAACACGCCGATTCGAGACGAACCTTACTACCGGTCGCCTGACATGCAACTCGAGACACTTAGCGCCTCACTCTTTTTTCTTGTGGCGTATTCCTTCAGAAATGATTCTATATAGAAGCTTCTCTCCTCACGTTGTGCCAATTCAATTTTCCATTTTGTTAAATGACAAGTGCTCCTAAAAACTTGATGCAAGTAGGAATGCGACAGTTCGCGGTCACTCAGGAAGTGCGCGAGCTTTGCTCGTTGTTTCATAGCGTAGTGATAAGAACTGATAGAACAATTGTTTATTAGTAAGAATTTAAATTGATTTTCTGTTATTTTATTTGTATTCATTTTAATTATTATTATTATTATTATTTTATTATTATTTTATTATTATTATTATTATTAATTAATTATTCATTATTATTATTGATTATTATTATTATCATTATTATTACCTCATGATCATGTAGTTTCCTGCCAACTACTCTGAAAGCGCTGTCTGCTCCGACTCCATCCGCACTCCGACCGACGTCCAACTCGACTCCACCTCCATCTCCGACTCCGTATCGCTCGGTCCGCTCCGCTCCGGCCCGGCTCCCGCTCGGCTCTGGCTCGGTCTGTCAGGTTCGTCTTGTTAGAATCGTTAGTGTTATTGCTGACGAATGGTGTTTTTTTATTATTTTTTTATTTCTATTATTATTATTTATTCTTATTATTTTATATTATTATTTTTTATTATTATTTATTATTATTATTATTACTTATTATTATTATATTTTATTATTATTATTATTATTTTATTATTATTTAATTATTCATCAATATCCTTATTTACTTCATTATATTAATATATATTATTATATTTGATTTCTATTTATTATTATTTATTATATTACTTATTTTATTATTATTTTATTTTATTACTAGAAATGTTTTCATCATCTTTCTTCATCTTTCTCGATTATGGGTACTATATATTGGCATCCGACATGGCTTAGAGTTATCGTATCCGTATAAATTTGGAGGGTTAGATTGTAATATATTTTCTATGTATTCATGAATATGATTATATTTTATTATATTATTATATTATTATATTTATTTTTAAATTCTTATATTTTTTATTATTGTTAATATTGAGTTCTTGGTGTATTTCCATATTAATTATTTAGTATTAGATTCTTTTTAATTGTGATTAAACTTCAATTAACACCCTTCACAACGTTTAAAAATTCGAACGTGTTCTTTCCCGTAATAGAGCGTGGTCTGACTTAGCCTAATTTGGTGAAAGGGTCACCAGAGTTGTGATAGACGAGTTGGATATTGAGAATTCTCGAGTATTAGCTTACCCACCACCAAGCCCGTGCTCTATGAGCGGGCCGCCTTGTATACAGTTTCCCGCACGAGTTTGCATTCTTTCCTAAAATGTAAAAGATTCAATCAATTGCTTGATTACCGAGAGTGACAAATCACTTTGAATCTATTAACTTTGATATAGTGTAAATCCTTTGTCGCAATCCGTCTTGGCGTTTCACATGAGGGTTTATGTTCTCCAACTCTTCCCATACCGAAGTGCTCTAGATACCCCCACCAGAGGGGATCCACAAAACATAATAATTGTACTGATAGTGAACAAAAGTGAAACTCTGTTGGTTCACCTTTCAAATCTGTATAAGGTAATAATTTTGCCCCTGATGTTGATCAAGAGTAATCTCTTGCTCACAGAGAACTAGGTTGGATGCTAGTTTAAAAACTAATGATATTGAACATAAGAATGTCGTTGCAAACTCTACCTGTGCCTAACACTAACTTCAATCACTATAACTTCAGATTCCCTTACTTCGCAAAGCTCTCATAGATTTAAATTATTGTGTGAAGGGCCAAGAGGAGGTATAGCGTAGAGACTCACCCCCTTAAAAAAAACCTTGAATATTTGACAATTTATCAGCAATAAGTGATTCTAACCCACGTAATCTTTTCTATAATATAAAATACTGTGTGTAGTGTATGTGTATTGTGCATGACAACACTTATAAAGTGAACATCACCAATCGTCGAAATCTGCGAAAAACATGGCCTTACGATGGAAAACTGGGTAATATGCCGATACCTCTCTAGAAGTTATTCCTAAAAATGCGTAACACAGAATTCTTAAAACAACTAGTATATCTATAGGAGCGTGTGCGTGTGCAATAATACACTGATATCCTATCTGGTCAATAGCCTAAGGATAACCATAACAGACCTCACACATCAAATTTTCAATTTCTGCAATATCCACCACACTATATCACATATCATGATATGTATAACAAATCGATTAACAAATACACAACATAAATGAAAAAACTCTCACTTAAATGCTTAGAGTTAACCCAAAATTAAAAAAACATTATAAAAGAAATAATTTTAAAAAAAAAAATTTAAATAAAGAATTAAGAAAAAAAAAATTAACTTATGTTCTTTCCTAATAGTAAACCTCAATTACTCTATTATATACAAAATACTATCTTCTAAATTGATATTATTAAAATTTTCTATATATAAAATATAAATACTATCACAATCAACTTGAAACTACACTAAACATGCACTTTTATTCCTTTTTAACGTCTCGAATTAAAATCTCTATATATGAATTTAACCGTACTTGTTATAACTAATAAGACTTAATACTAATCCCACCTTTACCTGCAAGCTCCTAAGCAGCCTCTGAGTTTTAATCCAGTGCTATCTAATAAGCTCTAATATATCTCCCAGGGACTCAATCTCTTAGTTTCTGAAATCTCTAAATAGATATGATGTCGTAAATTTGAAATACTCGATAGCACAAATCATTACTTATCTTGATATGTTACTAGCGTCTGTAGCGTTCTATGTTAAAAAGTTTTAGTTAATTCACTAAAATTTAAATGCAATTAACTTCATGAATTATACTAATGAAACATAACCACATTGTGGCCGGTGTTTTACATAACCTTCCTAAATCCTTGTCCATATACAAAATAAAGTCTACATACCTATAGAAGCGCCAGATATTATATTTGTTATTCACTGTGGCACCTAATCTGTTTAAAAATAAATCCCTATTATTAACATTGCTCCCGCCTCCATTAAATCCTATTCTATCCCTAACATGAGAACATCATGATAGGCTATAGCCATTAACACATGTATAACAATAGAGTTTTATCAAACTATTATAGTAATTCTGTACTATGATGGCATCTAGTACTATCTATCATATACGTATTCTTGTATGTGGTTGTCTGTGTGTAAGGTGATTACTTACATTCTTAACTAAAGCAACACAGAGTGAAATATAACAAAGTTGCGATCATACGATACATCAACACTATGAAAAGAGTAAAACAATCTGAGTGCATAGTCCGTAACCTCGACAACGTACACTGTTACGTAAGAATAATCCCATTTGAGTATGTGTTTAGAATTAAGAAGACCACCCATAGTATAACCAGTTAAAGAATGTGTAATTCCGTATAAAACCGTATGAATAAGTCATTAACATTGATTTGACCAAAACGAAGAAGCCCACATATGCATAACCGTAAAAGGTTTTTAAATATAAAGCCAACATTCAATAAAGCACTCGAACTGACATAAGAGGCAAGCTAATATATTTGCGATAACAAACGACCCGTGGGCTCGAGCCACCCATTCTCATACACGCGAATAACAAACCACAAGACTTAAATTTAAACAAAAGTGACGATAACCTTACAACAGGTGAGAAAACAATGCCAAAAAATATGCGTTGTCGAAGTCAATGATGATAACATTAAGTTTTCTGAAATTAAATGGATTATTAGTGAACGTATCAACATGAGGAGGTAACAAATAGTTAAACAATAATTTATCAATAATCGAATATTCGTTGTACGCGCTCATCATCTTCACTGATGGAGATATAATTGCTAAATCCCCTTATAACTACAGGGACTTTAGCAGTTACAATAACCCAATAATAAGCTTAATCATTCCATTGTGACTTAATACTCTTGTAGAATAGTCTACGTGAATTTTAGTAATAAGACGCAGATAACTTTATACACTGCTGCGCATACATATATAAAGGAATAATGTCACGACTTGTCGACTATAAAAGTAACCATCCGCGATTTTTCTTATGACAATAAAGTGAATGAGAGTAAACGAGACAAAAGGAACTGACATACAGAAACCGTAAGTAATAAAACATTTTCTATCAATCTGCTTTTATCATGCTTAGTTCGTCAACCAAAAAGTAAAAATTTTAACCAAAAATGTTTTGAATAATCCAAACAATCTCCATACTGGAGCACAAGCAACATCCAGGCTATGTTAAAAAATTCAAGGTTTAAAAAATTCGAATGAAGCAAAAACAAAAGAACTCAATCTCTCCATTGGATAGAAAAGGATCAAAAAAGCACAAATTATAACAGGTCTTTACAAACATAACCATCTCTACTTAAGACATATTGCCGCCCCAGAAGAACTAAATTGTATCAACCAAACTGGTTAAACATCTCTTGTTGTTCCCATCATCCCTGGACACATGTATTGCAATTATTGATCGAAGATAAATAGAAGTAGGGCCCGTACAAGTGCTTTTTATTGGATACTTTTCAGAACCATTCAGAATGGAAGCTACATCCTCTCCCTATAGAAATGGGAAGCTAATATTGATAGTTTGCTAGTATAAACCACCAGGAAATTTAACAGTGCGTTTATTAACAGTACAAACCGAAAATACAAGTTAAAAGCTAAATGTGTAAAATTATTAAGTTGAAATTTATTTTTAAAAAAATAGTAGTGTCTTAACTGTACCTCAAGCAGATTCAATAGATAATTATAAATTTATTAGGAAATCACGAAGGTACGAGCCTCAAGTTAACCAGAAAGAGTAATTTCTCACCGAGTGAGTTCACTTGTAAGTATGAGTTCTTGGGTTAATTTCGCTAACATTTGCCAATGATAAAATATTTGATCTATTTTTGTGACCTAGTGACTAGTGATATTATATTACTATTTTGACAAAGATTATTCTGAAATTATTAAACTTATCTGTGAATACTAACCCCCGAAAAGGTTGGATTTATCCTGAATGGGTTAGACATATAATCTTTAGTTGTATTTTCCCAGTATTTCGCCTAAAACTTAGGAATTTCTTATTAAATAAAGTCACACATTCATGAGATGTTTCTAAAAAAAGACTCTTGTTCAATGGTTTCGCGTCGTTGCCAACCATGTAATTTTGTAAAAAGTTGAGTTAGTAACTCCATGACTTGGTTTGCAAAAAGCTGAACCGGCTGCCTTTCTCCTTCTTTCTTGTCCTGTCCCCATAACCTTCATGCCAATAAAAACTTCCCGATGTTCCCCCTTTAAAATATCTGTTGCGTATGGAATTTGCGTCTAACCCTTTCCATCATCTTTGTGTAAAATTCAACTGTACGTCAATTTAAAGGTTTTCCCTCACTTTACAAGGCCTGAAGCGTCGTCCGTGCGTCATCTGCGTAATAAAAAGGTTGCTGTTTTAGAATGGTAATAATTTCCCTGATGGCGTATCTTCAACTACACCACTCCGTTGAACCATATAAGTTAACTGCCCGTTGTTGTAAAATTGAACAAAGTTTGAGCACAAGGAAGCACAAACTTGTTAGAAAAACCAACCTGAGAATAAGTAGTCAAAAGGATTCTTAATACCGAGGACAAAAGTATTCCTTAAGTCTATAGTGCTGCAAAAACCCACAAAGAATGAAGTGCACCAATATCCCGACGGTGGATACACACTTTATAGGATGTGCTTATTACATTTCATAAGCGGGGTGCGAATCTTGATTTTCACACCTAATAAAAAAAAATAAGTAAATGCGGATGCGCGAACAAAACAACAGTGTGGAAAATAGCCGTCTTGTTTAAATCTGCCGAACTCCCCTTGGTAACAGCAAGAGCTTGGCATATCCCGCCTTTGACAGTTAAATGGTAAGGCTTAATTTCAGCAAAGAAACCCTAACTGTAAGATGAGGATTTGGAATATTAATAAATATTGGGTATCGATTGAATAAAAAAATTTCTATGCAAAATTCCTTAATGAAAATAAATCTCAAAAGTTCCTACTAAAATTTCTACAGCAGGTAAAATTACACCAGGTATCCCCTGCATAATTCGAGTGAATATATAAATTGCTGGAGAGAGTGATAGTCATCAAGGAGCAAAGATAATTCAAATTTTGCTAAGTTCTTGAAAATGAAAGATTCTGTGGAAGAATAAATTTGGCTCTACTGGTAATATACATGAGAGCTGGAGAATAAGTGATTGGCCCCTCTGACAAAGACATATGTTAGAGAAATCAACGTTTCATTGACGGTTTGACTCAGAAAATATTGTGATATGTAAACGTTGATATATCACTTAATATTTAGATGACATCGTCTAAGTATAATATTAATAAAGAGAAACGTCATCATTATATAAGATTTAAAAAGTGTGCCACATAATGTAATTATAAATTTAGATTCATCTTCCCTGTATCACGGATTTAATATAATATAAAGATTAAAATATCCATAGTCACTCTTCCTTCATTCAGTTCGTTGATTATGAGAGGCTTTTTTAGGTCGATTGTTTTAATTTTATAGATATGTAAAAATATTATAGAATAAATTTGGTTTTTAATTAAGATATAGTTTATGTATAATACGACACCCCCCACTTATTGGTATCTTGTATGGTGTCTTTCATTAAGCGACCGTGATTAGGTATGTAGTTGTGATAGGTAACATTTATAATATAGGGGACTGAACATACGAGCGGGTGACGTGAGTCCGCACCCCTCCCCCCGCACCCCCCCTCCCAAATAGTGATTAACGAAGTCTACTCGCCAGTATAACTAGGGAAAGACTTAATGATTTAGGATGCCGGATCACAAATATTGGAGGGAATTATTGACATTTGATGTAGTTTGAGGAGTGGGATATCTATGCGTTAAAGGGGGCATTATGTTGTATTATGTCATGTGTATGGTATTGGAGTAATAGCTTTTTTTAGTTTTATACTTTCGGGATGGTGTGGAGTTGGATATGTTATGATTAGTCTCTTGCTGATCATATTTATTATTCGTGTGATGAATTGTCGTTCTAAAGTTAAAGATTCTTAACTATTTGTAAAACTTGATAATCTTGTTAAAACATAAAAGCTAGTAGCTATAAACTTTGTTAAAACCTACTTGAAAAAGGAAAATGGAACAATATTTTTAAATAAATCACAAACATAAAAGTTATTAATATTAGATATATTTTGCAATTAATTAAAATTGTTTAAAATGAGGTAACTATTTTAATTTTAATCAAATATATAATACTTGGGCACAACCAAAATATGAAATTAAAAAATGAATTATATTGTGAATATAATATAGGAAATGCAATCTTGAGTTGACTAAGCAGTGCACAAATGTTCATTTGTTTAACTTATATTATCTTTAAGTTATATTAATTAAAAATAGTATCGGTATCGATATCGTATATCGGTTATCGCGGCTACCTTAAAAATAGATAAGTAAATCGTATATGTATCTCGGTTAAATAATCGGTACGGCTCTCTTTTCTTAAATAGTATCGTCATATTAAACATACTTCCTATAAAATATATAATAATATAATTATTAAATATAATTTATATAATTAATAGTATTAATATAATAATTAATATAATTTTATATATATAATTAATATATATATATATATTATATATTAATATATATAATATATTAATATATATAATATATTATATATATATAAATATTTATAAATTTATATACTTATATAATATAGTATATATATAAGTATATATATATATTTATAGTATTAATATATAAATATAATATTATATAAATATCTAATATATTATATATATTATAAATATATTTATATAAAATATCTTACTGTATTATAGAACATAGTTTTACTATATTACTAAATAATTATATATTATAATTTACATCATATTCCAATATATTATAAATATATTATTAATATAATATTAAATTTATAATATAATTTAGATTAAATATTATTAAATATATAAACGTAATATATATATATAATTAAAAATATATAATAATAATAAATATATAATATATATTAATTTATATAAAGTTTAAATTTTATTCTTAACAGAAACTCAACTGTTTGATCAAAAAGATCATCACCATAATATTTTGGATTTAAATTTTAAAAATATAAACAAATAGGTTCTTACATTTTTAAACTTTCAAAAGTCAATTATCTTCATTTCTCAAATACTTTCAAAGAACTCATTAATCTCTTAACAGATCAGAAATGAAAAAAGCACCGATCAAGAAACAAAACCCTTTCTGGGTTTATTTTCTTCTCTGCCGAAGCTCATATATGAAAAGGATAATTATGCTAAGGGATTTTGGCATCGAAAAAATGAAACCAACGCTTAACAAACTGGGACAATGCTTGCATGTAACGATAGTAGAATAGAGGAAAAATTAATTGAAAAGAAAAAAAATTTAAAAATTTAAATCTATCAACTGTCCACAGATTTGTCAGCAATTGATAAAATGCTATATATTGAAAATGACCGAATAAAAAATTGAAAAGTCAAATTTCTTTTTAAAAATAGATTCTGTGTCAATTTGGGTAACATGGGCAAACACTCAAATATCCATTATCTCATTGTGCAAAGTTGTGAAGGATAAAACTTTCTATCCAAAGTATCTAATGACGAAACAGGCATGACACTATAATAAGATCATAAAGAAATAATATTTAGAGCCAAATAATAATTATTACTTAACTTATAATTATAAGTTATCTGTTAAAATAAATGTATGTAAATTCAATGTTTCTTAAGCACGCTTTGAAAATCATCTATACAAAAGGCAATCGACTTTAATGCTACTTAGAGTAATAAAAAGAGCATAAAGGAAGCATTTTTAAATCTTCACCGACAAAGAGTAAGAGACGTCATCCAACCAAACAAGACTCCTAACTTACCACTTCTTGTATAAACACTGAGATAATGTATAGAAAAATTTTTGTTATTTAAATGTCTTTGTCTAACACAAAAATGTTCAATCTCACACTTATCTCCTATTTGAAATAAAAAATTAAAAATTAGGACATAATATTTAGTACCCGGATTCACAATTCAAAAGTTATATGAACGTTAACTTTAGTGAAGAATTTATAGAACTATAAATTAAATGTAAGAACAATATAACAGTAAGCATAAATTTAATTGAATGTACGGTTTAAATGCTACTTATTTTATAAATCTTCAAAATGTAGATATCTACAATTCTCAAAAAAGCTGACATCACAATGTAATAAAAATCAATATGTTGCAACGAATACAAATATTGAAAATTCAGATTAATTCTGCCACCCCTGAAGAAAAATTAGATTTAATTAACCCACTTGAATTGGATAGAACCCTATCTAAATTAGGAAGAGGCATATTACGGCACGAAAAGAACGTATCGCTTAATAAAAAAAGTAGCATGTCAGATATATGTTTCAAGATAATTAAGATATAAAGTATATTCTTGTCATCAACCTTTGAAAACTTATACAAAAAAAACAAACCCATCCTTTATATTTAAATTACAAAAGTGTTGTGGCACATTTTATAAAAGGCAGCTATGGTTATTGAATTTGGGAATAAATACCAGACATAACAACAAAGGATATATATGTGCCTCTGTGGAATAACTTGAAAGGAGAAGGATATTGCTAATAAGAAAAAATAAAATTTGTTCCTAGACATGTTTTTCTAGGTCCTTCAAGCAAAACCCAAAGATTTTTAAATAATAAATCATAAAATGAAAATTGTAATAAGTTTCTATAAGTTGTAAATTATATTGTGGCAAGTATATAGGTCAGGAACCGAAACAATAAATATAAAGATCAAATAGATATATAATTGTGAGGTATATGGCGTCAGAAATACCGAAACTAATAAGTCACAAATGATATTCACCTTCATGATTGTTATTGCACTAATTGCCTAATTAATTAATTAATTATTTGAAACTAACAGTTAATGGTTGAATTCCATAAAACACAACATTAAATAACTTGAGATAATCTATGATAATAGACCGGGAATAAATATACCTAACGACTGTGCTAGATTTCCGCAAAAAATTAAATTAGTAAAATAGAAGTAAAATATAATATAGTCATAAAAGCATTAATGGTTAGAATGGGTGTATAAAGGAGTTAAGTAACTTAATTTAAAAATAATACTGCTAATGAGCTCACCACGTTGTGCCGACGTTGATTAAATGAGGCTGTTTGTTTTTGAGTCTATTCCATTTTAAGTGTTAAACTCATTTTATTAGTAGATTAAAAGTTTGAGATAACAGAGGTTAAAGAAAATAGGATGATAGTTACAAATTAATAAAAATTGCTTGCTTAGAATTATACCAACAAACACAATGAAGAATTTGATTCATATAATATCTCATATATGCTTCTAAATTATTTCACTCTCACACATGCTCTTCTAACACAAGTAATGATTATGTATATGCGTAAGGTGAGCCGATGTGCTTATAATAGTAGATCTAGGCAATTCTACTTATTTTTGTAACATGTCAAGATACCCCAATATGCTATAACTGAGTGAAGAAAAATCCTAGTATATCTGAAGAGGAGCGCACAATTCAAAAATATTCTGTATTGTCTTATATCATCAATTATTTTGTTTTAGTTTTAATTGGAAAAACACATTTTGTAATAAGTGATACTAAATTAAAGAGGCAAAAGTTACGATTAGAAAATTTATACACACGATGTTTTCTCGTGCACGCACACATGTTAGTAGGTGAGCTTATTGGCACTGGTGCAAAAATATATGGCAAAAAAATAATGAGTATTCTCCATATACTCTCACACAATGTCAGAGAATAGTTAAATATGAGTCACAGAATTTGCTATCGACTATATCTCAAGTATTGTGTATCACTCTTCTTAGATGTGTTATTATTTGCATTACCAATTTTTTTGTTAGCCTATGAAACACACTTGTGTATTTTAATATATTTAATTATTCTACTCTAGTTTTCAGATCATTTTCCTGATGATCTGAGTATGGTTTTCGGGTGGTCGCCTCAATTTTAATTCTTTTAACTTAGTCATCTCTTTAAACTATGTCATATTATGGAGAACAAACTACACCAACAATAAGGGTATTATTAATTTTTCCCTATCACATATATGATACACAATCACTCCTAACGCAAAAAAGTGTATCTCCCGCGACATACAAATAACCCCTAAATAAGAGTATTCGATATTATACACCACCACAGCAAAAATATTTGAAAGAGTTACCCGATGATGTCTCGCAATTTTAAAACTTTAATGGCAAACCAAAAAGATCTAACTTAAGATGAATTGCTTGACCATTGCTAGGATTCCAGTGTAAGAAAGTATCTAAAAGTCAATTATCTAGTTGCCATAACCAAACTTTGGAGTTAATGCGACCCATGATTATAAGTTTAAGTCAGTTATATATTAAAAAAATTTGCAGATCTAAATGTAAAAAAATGTCCAAAAAAAATAATATCACTCGACAAATAAACACGTTTTTTATGGAAAATCATTTTGTAATAACTTTAAATCTAAAAAAAAAATCGTCTCACAGGGAACCTCACAGCAAAAAATATTCGGAAAAACGAATTGTCGTATACTATATATGGATCCCTATAAGAGCGTATCAGAGCTATGAGCGGTTTTTGTAATAATACGCCGAATCAGAATGCCTGAAATTTAGAGTATTTCATGCTCATATCTCTATCGGAAGGTAGCCACCAAATGTCCACGTCGGCTCAACCACACAGAGAGAGAAGCATGACATATACAAGCGTATAGTGTACTCTTAAGAGTGCATAAAAAATAAAACTTTTTTCTCTCAAGCAATATAAACATAGTCCGATAATTCGTTCCTCTTCCTGATTCAGTTGAACGTCTAATTATGGTCAAATCGCGAACGCACACATTATCTCACCATTGAATTAATTCGACTTCTATCCCAGTGAGAAAGTATTATCAAGAAGGCTCACGAAGTGGATGTATCTTTATCTCATCCACTCAGTCAGCGAGTATATTTCGTGATAACCAATAGATGAACCATCTCACGGGGTCGACCATGATTTAGCTCTGTCAAAACAACAAAATCTCTAAACCAAATAATATCGCCGTTTTATGTAAGCCGAAAATGAAACATTGTAAAGATGAACTGCCCATAATGTCCTCTAAATCTCTACGATGGCATCAAGCGAGAAAAGATAGTGGCATATCAAATATTATTGAGAACACTCTCGCGAATATTATAATATATAAATTTATAACCTACATTAAAATATAAAAAACTTACGAAAAAGAATGGATAATAAATCTATAGTTTTCAAACTAGATATAAAATTAATCTGAAACATTATATTTATTTTACATTTACCCTTATTGCTTCAGTTTTCACCTCTTAGCGTAGTTAATTGCCTCAATATTTATAAAAACGAGGTCGTCTGTTAGGTGAGTATGATGAAGGGCTGAACCTCAGCAAGATATAAAGGCGAAATCAAAAGTCCTACCTATACTCATGTTAATTAAATAATTATTATTTATATTTTTATTTATTAATTTAAATATATCATATATAATATAATAATTATATAATAATATATATATATTAATTAATATAATATATAAATATAATATATATATATTGCACCTAATCTAGTGAAATTCAACGCCTTAGAGATTAAAAATTTTCCTCAACAAAAATAGTCATAAATATCAGATTATATCAGTAATTAAATTATAACATTCATGTTAAGCTAATACATCATGAACAATTAAAATTGAAACGACGAATATAATAAATATTAGGATTTAATAATGAATTATAGTAAACGTTTCGATCCTAATATAGTACAATATGGTCAATGAAGTTAATTTAATGTATAAATAAATAGAGTGTGTGAAGTTGCATATCATCCTCAATTATTTTATGTGATATGTAGTTCCAAAATAGTTTTAGTCTAAGCTTTATAAAATAAAATAATCCAAATAATTGACCTAATAATAAAAATCTAGTATATTCTAATAATCTAAAATGATAAATATAATAGACTAATAAATAATTTTGTTAATAATAAATATATATTACACCGATTATAATATATAACAGATAAACACTCAACAAGCCAAAAAGATAACTGTTGTAAGTGATTAATTCACCTTCACAATGATGCTTTCACTCTTTATAATTTGATTTTACATTACTAGGCTATTTTAATTTTATACATTCTTAATAATAAACATATTAATTATTATATTGATATATTATCAATCATAATAATATAATATACTCTTGTCTATAATATATATTATAATATAAATATTACATAACCAAGGAAACACAAAATATTATATTCTAATATAATATTTAATATATTTAATATTTATAATATAATATATATTATATTATATAAATATATAATATTAATTATTTATATATATATATATATATATATATAATATATATAGTAATTAATATAATATATTAACTTAATATATATATTAATATATAAAATTATATTAATAAATATATAATATTATATATTATTAACTATAATTAATATATTAATATTATTATATTAATATATATATATTATATTATATATATAATATATATATATAAATATAATATATATATATAATAATATATATATATATATAGAATAATATATCATATATATATATATATATATATATATTACAGTGTGATAAACTATAACGTTTTGGGTACTATATAGTGATAGGCGGGTAGGTAGTCCTATCCCAAATTATTTTTAGTCTTTTATTAATAAGAATAATTTAAAAAGATAAAGTAAAAATATAAATTATATAACATTTTTATAAGAAATGTAGAAAAAAAATAAAGTAACTACATTATTATAAAATAAATTGTTAATAAATGAAAATCATACCCTTTAGTAATAACAATTCATTTAATATTTAATTCATTTGAAATATTTTCCTTCCTTTACTCTGTTATACTAAAAGAGTTTAAATTAGTAGATAATAGCGGATGTCATGTACGTTATAACGGGAAAGCGAAAACTGCATTGGATGATGAAATATAAGCAGCAGAGGAGAACTACTTTCAATATCTTTATGATAGCTGAAAAAAAATAAAAGAGTGGAAGAGGAAGTAAGAGGAAACTCTTTGGGTCTACAGTGACATACTTGTGCTTATGAATAATTTGAAAAAAAACATTTTTTGAATTTAAGTCTCAAACCCTCGTTTCCTATCTATCATTTTATATACTATAATCTATTATATCTAAATCTATTTATCTATATACTATCTATCTTCTTTCGTATTTTATGAATTTACCCAAATCTTTTCGATTAAATGAGGACTCACAGGAGTGATTATAATAAATAAATGTTTATCAATATATTTGACTAGTGTTTAGGCTTCAATTGAGGCCTTGATGAACAATGTTCGAAGGCTTTTATATTAAAATCTTAATTATTTAGTATAAAGTCATTTTTAATATAATTTAAGCTATAAATTCGATTCTCGACTTGAAAATAAATTATTTAATAAAAATTCTGAAACCTTAAGTCAAGGTTTGAGTTGAACCTTAAAATTGATTTAATTATAATACAACATATAAATAAAAAATACTAAAATAGCCTTTAATTTCCAAAGTAGTGTCTACGTGTAAAAAAATAATATAAATAGAGTGTTTCCCTTTAAAAGTTTAGAATTAGTCGTCTGAGCTTGGCAAAAGGAGTATAAAAAATAAGTGAGATATTGTGCCAAGCTCAGGAGTTAATAGCAAGGGATGTATATTTATTAATAAGTCTCTGTACTAAATAGATCTCTATTATAAATTGGTTATTATTATATATAAAAATACGGGAAATGGTGCTATAAATATTATGTGATGTAAAATAATAAATAAACTTAAATTAAGGTATAATAATAATATAATTTGAGAAATTATAAGCTGAATATAAGAAATATATAAAGTAAGTGACAAAAGATAAACAATAATCTTAATTTAAAGTATAAGGTAAGTGTATGCGTTAGAACCTTTTATCAATTTATTTTTTTTATACTCCTGACACACCATTGATTTGGTAATCCTTTCCTACATTGGTAAGACATATCTCTAATCTGTTCTTTAAATATTTGAAAGAATATATAATAAAGTTGGACGTAATATAGGTAAAAAAAGTATTTTAATTATAATTAAATAAAAAACATTAATATATATAATAGCTACAGAGAGCTAGATATATAGTTAAAAAGAGATGGAACATGTGACTTGCTAGATAATAATAAATATGTAAGATAAAGCAGTAAAACATGAAGATACATGAGTTTTTGTATACTTAAATACTTAATAGTAACACCTTATATTCAGTTGATGAATTAAATAAAAATAAGGGATAAATTAGGCCCTTGTACTTTTCATATAACATTGCAAAGATTTAAATTATTGTGTTATTTAATAAACTAGAGTAATAGATTAAACTCAATATACTTGAATTTAACAAGTCATTATATGTAAAAGGTATTATTTTATGGAGCCTATGACACTAAAAAAAAAGTATAATGTCATGTTGTTATAATAAGTACTCCGTAAGTATTAACATCATTATCGAAATAATTAATCAAAGCACTAGAAAATGAATTAGGTTTTATCTTGCCATATTTTAATACATCCGCTAAAGAGACAATACTAGAGTATTAATGCAAATTAGCCGAGTGGAATGCAAATCTAAAGTGTGCGAAACTCCTTTCAAAATTGTGATAAAAAATGCTGATGCGGATGCATGCTGCGAAAATGTTCAAGTTTAAATGCGGTGTTATGCCTATAGATAAAATATGCGCGTTGTGTATAAATTTGTTGCAGTTGAAAAAAAGTCGTGCATAACATCAAATTTATATTAAAAATTTAAAAAAAAATAAGAATGCTTGAAAGTATTAAGCCTCTAATAATAAATAAAATAATTAATCTCATAATACTCTAAAAATTGTACATTGATATACCGAAAAGTTTCTTAATTTCTAAAGTTAAAATTCAATTAATAATTTGTTTCTACTCCACACATACATCAGTATAAACTCATACATAAAACTTAACACACACCACACACCCCCAGTCACCAACCTCACCCTGCAGCACACACAACTATAATACCCATTATTGACTAGAGTTAATTGAAAACATTACGCGAAGTGTTTCTTAAAAGAGAGACTTAAATGAAATAAATTTTTAATGACTATTGTAATATATCAGGTGAACTAGATCTCACTTAATAAGAGTCGCATATTAAAATATACCCTCACTATCGTTAACACTAACAATTATCATATTATGAGTAGTATAATTTATTAGTTTTAAAATAGATGTGGATGAGTATATATAAATTAATTCACAACTCACAATGATGATAATATTTAGACTATAATTTTAAAAAATTAGAAAAGAAATTAAGAGTAAAAAGAGCATTTAAATAAATGTTTTAATTTATTAAATGTAATAGTTAATATGCTTAATATAAAATAAGTTAAGTTAATGTATAATATATGAGCGTGTCTTCTAGATTAAAGCTCCATTTGCAGTAATCTATTATGCACAAAAGTGAATTTTAATAAAATAGTGTTGATTATTCTAAATTATTGTACTCCCTGTTCACATAACGTTGGACTGAGTAAATCACTCGTTTAATTAGTTTCGCTCACTGAAAATTGCAATTTGATAAAGACAAATATTTTATTATAAAAGTGCCAAGTGGGTCTTTAGTTTTTAATATAGTTTTATTATTCATGAGAAAGCACTCTAAATGATTAGCACTTAATAAAAAAATAGAGAACTTATTTTAATTATTTTTATAATATAATATATCATTGTGCCACCAATTATCTTGTGATGATATGATCTTGACGTCAGTTGCGAATATATGATTTCAAGAATCAGTGCTCTCGAGACACCCTAGTAGAGTTGCGTTAGTAAATCTATTCTACTAGAACTCGATATCTGCTCCAAACATTCACGGTGAATTATTTACAGGCCTACAACAACTTAGCCTAATTATTTCCATTAAACTTATTTGTATATCGTAGTGTGCTCAAAAATCATCAAAATGCACCATTCTGGATTGCCTTAATTCCTGAGATGTTGGATCACAGTAATTGTCAATCCTCTCATGTATCTTGTTAACCATTAGATTGAAACGCCATTCCGATGAATGTGGTCGCAGTAATCCGTTTGTTAGTAAAAATAGGTAAGGTGCTTAAGAAATTAGGATCCTTTGTATTTTACTGATAAAATAAAATATCTTTGATAAAAGTTATTTTGCTGAGATAAGTTATTATAAATAGCACTCTCTGCCACTTTTAGAAATAATATATTACTAACTATTTGAACTTATATTAAACATCATGTATAGAGATAGTTACAGGGTTGATAAGTCATCTTTTTAACTTAAACGGGTATACAAAGATATATTTAATCTCCACCATTCTTGTTTCCTCACAAGCATTTCTATTTCTCTAAATTCATCATTAATAGTACTACATTATAGGCATCTTGAGGAAAACAATTTATTTTCTTTTCCATTCTAATGCCTAGTGCAACAAGTAGGCGACAAAAAATGTAGTAAATTTAATGAATATGATATATTAAATCAATAACCCCTAATTTGATGATGTAATTCACCTTAATGATTAGAACTATTAAACTTAGGCGTTAAAGAGAAGAAAAAGATAATATAGTAGAAATAGATGATAAATAATATAATAGATTTCAAACTCTATTTTATATAAGGGTATAATATAAATATATAGATATTAAATTGATGAACTAAATGTTAATTTTTAATAATAAATATTGAGAAGCTTTCACTTTTACAATACATTTGTGCCTAAACACATAATAGTATTACTAATAATAATATAGTTTTTTAATATTTCATGAAAAAAAAATAGAAGTTTTGAATAAAATTAATTATCACTTTTTGAATGAGAAGTCTAACCTAAAAATCTATAAGCATAGAAATAATTATAGTATATTAATATATTATATATATATATACATATTATATATATATATATATATTTATATTATATATATATATATATAATAATACTATATAATATATATATAATATATAATATATTATATATCATTATAGATATATACATCATAAAGGTGATATTAGGGGTTGTGATCAAGTAAGCATATTATCTCATTGTGTTTTTATAGTTCTTTAAGTGACTAATATTTGTGCTTTTCCAAGGCTTAGAAAGAATAATTGACAATATGGTGCGGGTGAGATAAATGATTGAAAAGTATATATAGATAATTGCTCTTAAGAGAAATTAATGGAAGGAAAGGGAAATTATTTTTATAGGATATAGCTCAATAAAAATGTTATTGCTTGAATGTATATCGGTTCCAAACTGATTTACTCAATGGATGGAAACGGAAAATTAAAATTACCCTAATTAAAATAATGAAATAAAAATAGAGTTGAATTGCTTATGTTAAAATGAAAAGGCTACACTCAAAGTATCCATCTGAACTCTTATACAATAGCAGAGTATACTACCAGAGGAAAGTAGTTTATCCACAAGGAAAGATACGAGGTAGGAGTATAGAGAAAATGAAAGATCAATCCTAAAGTGAGTAATAATAATATCAATCCCTTTTAGTGCTTAGCACACTCTAAACGCGTACTTCAGATCGTATAAAATTCTAGAATAATTATCGGAGACAAGACCACCATCCTTTCAGAATAATATAGTGAGTCTCTCCATTTTTGAGTGTATTGATATACTGTATTAAAATTATTAATTATTAATTAATTATTTAATATATGAAGTAAAAATGTAAAATATATATTTATAGCTCTTAATTAATGAAGAAAGCTTCTGTCATTATTATTATTATATATTATATTATTATTTAATTTATATTATTATTATTATTATTATAATAATTAATATGGGTATTGTTAATTGTATATGGTATTATTATTATTAAATTATTATATAATCTTATTATTTATATTCATAATTATATATTATTATTAATTATCTATTCATTAGTTAATATTAATTTAATTATTAATTATATTGGTTTTGCGTATTATTGTTATTAATATTTTTATTATCTTTAAATTTAAAAAGATTTATAATATTTATTAATTTATGTAATCGAATATTAATCTCTCATGATAACATGATATTATTTATTGAATTATTACTAATAAGTATTGATATTTATTTATTAATTTCACAATAACTTTTCATAAAGATTTAAAAAATAACCCCATATATATATATATAATAAATTATAGATTGCACTAAATATATTAATACTTTGCCGTACAATTTAAAAATTTTAAAAAATTCTTTATTAAGACTATTTTTATAAGCTTTTAATGCAATTCCATCAAATTTTAATTGACCTATTCAACAATAGAATAATCTAGAAAATTCTATTTATTTATACACCTCAATTTTTACTATAGTATTATAACAAAATGAACGAAATGAATTGAAATAACTATAATTTTGAGAGATCTTGAGTGTGATAATAAGACTTATATATATAGACCATAAATATTCTTTAACTGACACTTAGTAATTAAATAGAATTAATATTTAAAATAAGTAATGTAATATATTTTAAAATTTGACAATAAGCCGTATGCTATTCTTTTAATCTCAATAAAATTAACAAATAAAGTTTAATTAATAATAATTAAAGTAATTACATATGATAAATTAATAAATAATAGCTAATGATAAATTTACATATTGACATCAATTGCTAGTTGAAAAATAAATCTGCCAATAAAATTTAAAATGAATCACACATATCTAATCATACTACTTACGGTGAAAAAAGGTTGGTTGGCAAAGTCAAAATTTAAATAAATATATTAAGAAAATCTTATATATAAATTATTAAAGCTCACAAAAAAATGAATAAATAATACTGCATTTATATATATAAAATATACATGAAAGCAATTGGAAATTACTTAAATTTCCATTCATTATATGAATATCCACAAATAGAAATATCAAAAATTCAAATTATTTAAAACTCGTAAATCTTGGTTTAAAACTCTATCTATCCAATTTATCATTATATGTTAAGATTAAGATATATTATATTATATAAATAAACTAATCCCATTGAGTGTTATTGAGATCAATACCCTGAATAAAATTCCAATGCTAATCCAGTTACATATAAATCATAATTAATCTAAAATTCGATTTACGAAAATACTTTATTAATTACAATTTTAAAAATGTTATAATAAATTTCTAAAATACTAACATATTTGACCTCAATGGCATTGCAATATTATATATAAGAGTGTTTTTCAACATGCTACCCGCATTAAATATATAATTTCTCCCACTATAAACTGTCATATAAATATTTTTGGTATATAGAGTGTGTGATGTAAATCTATAAATTAAATTGAAATGCGTATTTTTTCTCACACTTGCTCAAGACAATGTTGAAGTTTGTGGAACACTCCTACTTAAAATTAATTGTTTAGGAAATTAAATTAAAACAAATTTATTGTCTTTATTGAAAAATCTAAAGATATATTTTATTTTTAATTATAGATTTGGAACGGACTGAATTAGTGATATTGAATTTGAGAA
The DNA here is from genome assembly GCA_015478945.1 of Trachelipus rathkii. Taxonomy (NCBI): domain Eukaryota; kingdom Metazoa; phylum Arthropoda; class Malacostraca; order Isopoda; family Trachelipodidae; genus Trachelipus; species Trachelipus rathkii. Next base: position 4,525 of record JABUQX010026709.1, on the reverse strand, counting down.
TATTGAGAAATAAATCGCGAAATAATTTACAAGATTAGTAGAATTTGGTAACATTACTTTATCTGCATTTCTCACACTCTACATAGTAGCTAAATAATAAATTTATATGTGAGTATAAAATATATTGAATAAGTAAAATCAAATATAATTAATATAATAAATAATAATAAATAATATACTAATAATAATAAATAATAAAATCATAATATAATAAATAATAAGAATATTAATATAATAAATAATATAAATAATTAAATTTAAAATAATAATATAATAAATTAATAATAATTAATAATAATCAATAATAATTAAGAAGGAAAGTACACATCCCAATAACAGAGGAGCAAAATCATTCGCTATAAAACCTTGTATATATCTATGATATAATGTATGAAAATTGACTATATTACAACGATACTGATTCTGTACTTGTGCTATACTCTACTTTATGTGAGTACCTCACTTTCATCCTTATTACGGGTCACTAGATTTTCAGGTAAAACGAAAACACTTAACCAGCATTTGATTTTTTTTTGTGCATCCGTTATCTATTATGTTTAATGCTCCGTAGGCAAATTTGGTGAGGAAAGTAAAATGTTTTTCAGAATTTTCGTACGGTCTTGTTTTCAACAAAATTCAGTCGAGTAGTGACTATCAAAAACCTCTAAGTAATTCTATTTAACTTTACTAAGATAAAAAATTATTAAGAGAAAAAATTTTTAAAACAAAAACAGGAACTCGTTATGTAATTAACGAAATTGCATGAAATCCAGGGTCTAACGTATCTAAATGCTCACTAGTTTAGATTTAATTTATAGTTGACCATCAGGTCTCACAGTACTTACCACTCAATGTAAATAATTATATATATACGTCATTCTCACCATATTATAGTATTATATTATTATTTACCTAAACTACTCGTATTAAACATAAAATAATAATTTTATATACATCTCTGTTGCAGAAAATTTTTTTTATTTAATTAAATATATATAATAATAACTGAAAAACTTTTTTATTTTATGTAATAGTTTATTATTACTAGAATTGTGAAACGCAGAACAACTTTTAAGTACCTTGATGACATGATTGAGTTGGAAATCGTCTCAGTATCCCTGAGAGATTTTGAACCTCAAAGATTATTCTTAGTCAAATTGACTGCGTACACTAACCATACACACACTACAACCTATACACACACAAAATAATATAAATATATAATAATATATATATATATATAATATTATATTAATATTATATATATTATATACTATAATATATATATATATTAGATATATAATATATATATGCTATATATAATTAATAAAAAATTGACAAGTTATTGAAATTTTTTTTTCTATCTTCTTATTTTTTTTTTTTTTATATTATTGTTTTCCGATAAATTTAATCAACATATTTTTACACTGTGTTTTCATTTAACTTAAATTATCAACACACTTAAAAATAATTTCACATATGTGATTGGATGTGACCTGTCGGCCCTAGCAGATGTCTACTACCGTCAGTAAGTGTGAGTTATGTGTAACGATCACCATGCACACGTAAGAGACTAAATAAGTAAAGAGCGCTCACTCACTATAAGATTGATTGTATTCTGTGTGTGACAATATATCACCACCAACAGAGATAATATCAAGAAATACGCATTTACTTACCCGTCCATACGCTCAGTGAGCGTATAGCTCACGACAAAATACAGGCCACTCGGGCAGATGAGGATAATACTTATATTACTATGATATATAAGGAAATATATATATTGTTATTAGTATAATTATAACTGCTACAAATTCAACGCAGTGTCAACGATGCGTAGGTATTCTAATAATTAAAATAACCCATTAAGTAAGTTAATCAATGCTGGTGAATGTGACCTGAGCCTCATAGCAGATTTACGTCAGTATATAAGTGTTTAGTATCAGAACACGCCATTCACGATTGGACTAAGAGTTAAGCCGAGAATTGGCCTGTGTGAATATTATCACCCACCATATACATGGAAATCACCAGACGCATCACTCTACCGTCCACGCTTAGGAGCGTATAGCGGACAACTAGAGTATATAGGCACGTACTTATCAGAGTGAAAATACTTATAACGGGTGAGTATAATATATTGTATGTGATACATAACAGACTGCTACAAATATTAACTGACAGTGCTGATAGTTTATGATTCATAATAAAGTAACCCTTTAAGTATTTACTACTAGGCGGGGTAATATGCTTAAACCTGGGCCCTAGCAGAATATGTGTCCGCGTAAAAGTGTTTGACGGAACCAACGCACGATGGACTAAATAAGTATAAAGCAGCGAAAGAATATATGTATCATGTTGAGTTATCCTGTATTGGAGTATGAGTAGGTGAATATATTCACCTACAGGAACTCACGAATTCTCACGCGCTATTACTATTTATAGGTTACCTAACTCGTTATAGTGAGTGGTCGTCAAATCATACTTACACAGCGTATCATATATGCTATAGGCCCAGGTTCACATCCCGGCAGTGTTGATATAATATACTTAAGTGGTTAATTTCTTGTATAATACTACTTTAATACGTACTCTCACTAGTCACTGAGTTGAAATTATTTGTATGACTACAGTTGTTATTACATATACAAGTATTAATTACTCACCCGGTTATAATAAATATAGTATTTCTAAACTCTGCGGCTAGTAGATATATGTCATCTATGTTATGAGTCGTACTATACCCTAGAGCTAGTGGACGTATAGGTAGGAGTATGCTGATCTTGGTTCCTTGATAGGTATATATAGTGTTAGTGTATGAAATATATTATACATACACTAGGAAAACAATTCATCGCGCTGTACTTTTAGTCATCGTGTAGCGTTAGGTTTATCGTATCAAAAGAACACTTACCGGACATCTAGCTTAGGGCTCACAGTGTTTATAACATTATACCCAGCTAGTTGTGATATATTACTTTAAAGGGTTAATTTTATGTATATAAATACCACTTAAATAGCGTTGAAATTTATTAGCAGTATTATGTTATATATATTAAAATCTATATAATAATATCATGATATAATATTAATAATAAAATATTTATAGATTAATTATATTATATATATATATTATAATATAATAACAATAATATAAAATACCGTTAATGAAATCTTTATAAGATAATACCGTCAAAGATATATTATTATTAAAGAATATTTATTATAAATATTTGATACAGAGAAAATACCAAGTTGCCATTGTTGGAGCACATCTGAAAATTAATTAAAATAAATTTGTTCAAATATTTATTAGCTCATGTGAGAAAAGTAAATTATGGTCGAGGAACATATTTAATTATGGGATTGAAAATCACTATGTTAATTTTATAGGACTTAGAAAACATTTCGTCTGACCTTTATTAATATCGATTATATCGATAAAAAACGAATACTTTTTCAGAATTATTTGAAATATTAGTATATATATTATTATATTTGCTAAGTATTAATTAATATCATCATATAATTGTTAAGAGATATATATAATAATATATATATATATATTTATAATATATATATATATATATTTTAATATAATATATTTATATATTATAATATATATTATATATATATATATATATATATATAATATACAGGATAACCTAAAAGATGCTAATAGAGTTGGAGATATATATGAAAGGAAATATCGAAAATATAATTGTAGTTTACGAATATAATAATAAATATGTTTCATGAAATGAATCATATTTATTATTTGGATTATTTGTCCATTTCGTAGTAGAAAACACAAAACCAAAGAATACTACTCTAACGGGTAGTCCAGCCCGTATGTACAGAGGTGAGATGATCGAGGTACTACTACTCACGTCACTCATTACTAGGATGGGTACTTAAACGGGGATCTAATCCCCCCTCCGGGATAGTCTCACTGAATCACCCCGCTTACTTTGAGTCTTATTATGAGGTAGTCGGCGGGGTTACTAACTCGACAATTACCCCTCCGGGGTTATGAAAAACGTCCCCCACTCACCCCGTCCCTTAGTCCCCGGCTCCTCACCCGAGCCCTCACCTAAATAAATAAGGTAGTTTAAATACTTCATTTTTTAATAATTAGTCTCGATTGACTTATCACCTATATGTGCCGAAATAAGTATGTTATATAAATTATATAAATCAAATATATATATATATTATATAATTAAATATATATATTTAATATGTATCCCTGAAACATACCACTTTGTGGTGGGGATCAGATACCGTACATTTTCGATAATTGTTTTTGCGAAGCCGTATATTTGGGGTTTCTATTTATCCTCCCTCCCCTTTGTTTAGTTCCTTTTCTAATTTTGCTTGTGATTTTCTCCTCCCACCACCATACTTGTTATATTATATTATAATTTTTATATTATAATATAATAATATAATATAATAATTGTTATATTATAATTTTTATTATCGTGTTCTTATTGCATGTTATTTTTATCACTATTGTGCTGTC
>JABUQX010026708.1:20000-34290 GCA_015478945.1 Trachelipus rathkii | reverse complement strand
GCATAAACTTGTGGACCTTCAATCGGCCGTTAACTTTGAAAGAAGCATCATACAACTATAGGTATTTAACAATAAATGTTCCTTATCGTTTGCTCTATCAGCCCTCCGAGTTTGTCGCCAGAGGTTTTGAATCACCCTGTATATATATATATATATATATATATATATATATAATATATATATATATATATAATATTATATATATATATATATATAATATTATATATATAATAGAGTGATGGAGCCATTTGAGCGGACCCGGCCAATTTCGGATGAAGGAATAAAGATAGGGCTGAAACTTGCGAATATAATCTATGTATGGGTTAAGCTCGAAACAGGGTAAAATTTCAAGTCTCTAGGGATGTATATAGAGGGGGGTCGCCCCCGAGGGTCGACGCAGATATTGCGCTTACGCCCTTGTGGCTGCTTCCGAATGGCTGAGATTCAGGCCTAATTCGAACACGCTGGAGGTCAGACAGAACCGGAGTCTGGTCTGCACCGGACAGACACAGACCGAAGGTCTGTGTTTGTCTGTTTGTTTGTTTGTTATTATTATTATTATTATTATTACTTATTATATATTATTATATTATTATTATTATTATTATTATTATTATTATTATATATTTATTATTATTATTATTATTGTAATTATTATTATATATTATTATTATTTACACGAAGAATGTTGACCAAAGGCGTTCACTTCTGAGTTGTTTTTTAAAGCCTTCTGCGTATCCTTCTACGGTTCCTACATCTAATTTATCTCCTCCGTATGCCCCGCTTCGTTCAGTTTTACGCACTTTGGGTACGGCTCCGGCTCCGGCTCAGCCTCTGAGTCCAATATATATCTATAGAGGTTAGATTATCGTATTGCGTTAAATTTGGAGGATATATTCCTCATTATCAAAGTACTAATACTCCATCATAGTACTTGATTTACGTACCCCTTGGGTCCCTCTGACGGGGGGGACCCCACCCTTAAAAATTTAAATTGATCATAGAAGGCTGAAATTTGGATAGTGTATAGAAGAAGGAGAAAGGAGTCTGAATCTATAGAGTTTGAACTGCCAATGACACCGGTGCTGGCTCCAATGCGGTGCTGGGATAGTAAATATTTGTATAATAATACAATATTGGTGTTAAAATATATGTTTATAAGGACATAGATCTCAACTATGGGTGTTTTAGCCTCTCTTTCTCTCTCATGGCAATATGGATTGTGTCACCAAGCCCAGGATCGATGCGTGTGCCCGCCCGCAGGCGCGCCTGGCAGTGCAGTCCGCCACGAAACCGGCGGCGTGCGCGCGCCCGCCGGCGCGATCCGTCGCGAAATGGGTGCGTGCGCGCGCCCGCAGGCGCGCTCGCCGACGCGATCAGAAAAAAATTTACGTTTTTACATACCCTAAATCAGTAAATCAGTAAATCAAACTGCCCTCTCCTAGCCCCTCCTCCCCTTCTGTCCATCCATGATCTATTGATCTATTGATTCAAGTCATATTTTTTATTAAAATTGCTATGTTTTACATACCCAAACGTGTTCTGTTTTCAACAATTTTTTATTTTATTTTTAAACTTTTCATGTTCATAACGTAAAAATTCAGTCTATTGATTTTTCTTTGGTATAAATAAGTTCTTTTGAAAAAAGTGGGAAAAGAAAACAAGTTTTTATTTTAAGGCCTTTATAACATAAGAGCAAACTACATAATCGTTAACATATAAATTTTTAGCATCAAATATATTTACAAGTTTATTAAAAGAAACATTATTTAAAAAACATATAATGAAATAAATACAGTATACACCACATAAATTAGACCTGATGGGTTGTACAGGAAAACATAAGGTCTTAACATATTGAACATTATTATATTTTAAAAAAGATGTTACATAATGATTACTAAACATAAAATCTAAATGTAGAGAGTCAAGGAAATATACAACATTATTTTTATTCTTATACACGGCTATCCAATGTCCATTGCTCGAAACATCCCTAGGAGAAGTGTTGAAGATAAGGCCAGAGTCGGTATCCAATTTCACAGAATCGAGTTCATTACAAGCGAATACACCTAAAAATCTTCTTTCGTTTCCGAGGGCGTTTAATATTTCTTCTTCATTCATCATTAATAATTCAAGATTATATTTCGTACTCTGTCAATCTCGATGATTTGAGGATGTTCCAGATACACCAAAACTGAGATTGAGGATGTCAAGCTTTGTCCAAATTTGAGACTCAATCCTAATATTCCTTTTCTTAGGATATTGAGATGATAAGCATTACAAGCTGAAAGATCAGCCGTGAGATCGTATGCATATAAATTACAGTTATCAGCATAAGTCTGGAGATCAATACCTGTACCGTTATCGCTACAAGACACAATTATGGCAACTAAATCGTTAAAAAGGACGCGAAAACATTGAAGAATGGGTGGTCTTCATGATATCATCTCCGTAATCACGAACCGTTATGGTTGACCATTCACGTGTAAACTGATACCTCTAAGTCTGAAATGGGTAAATTTAAAGGGAGACTTTCCATAGTTTCCAGAATATGCGTCGTGTTCTACAATTCCTGTTATTACCTTCTGAGGTAAGCTGCCATTGACAATGTTAGGTATATTAATACTCGATAATCCTTGGGTAAAGTTAAAAATTTTAGTCTCAATTCTTTTAATTGGATATTTTGCTGTATCAGTCAAAAGAGATTTCTCTATTTCCATATGTTTAATGGGTGATAATTTCACTTACTATATAAAAGAAAGCAATCCAGTAATTAAAGATAGGCTTTGGTGTTGTAGTTGTTTGGCTAAAAAAAAAACCCAAGCCCGCTTTTAAAAAACATTTTAAGGAGGGGGGGGCCCTTGAACATTAAGAGCGAACTGTGGAGTAGATCTAGTTAACCTAATACGGGTGTCCACTAATGGTAGAATAAGTCTTTCTTGGGAGAATATGTCCCCGTTTACACGTCCGTAATATTCGTAAGTGTTATTTTTAGATTTAGCAGCGTTGTTCATATGTTTTTCTACATCTTTTAAATTGTAATATCAACATGATTGCAGGTGAGACTCCTTCGCATCTTGAGAATAATTTAGTAAAGTTTCAATATAACTTCGGTAAGGGTAACTTGCAGCTGACGCACCTAGAGATGTTTCATTTAAAAACACTTCAAGTTGATTAAAACATGTATACAGGAAATTTGTCTCTGTGGACATTACTACGTGATCGGGTTCCTGTGAGGATCTGAACCGTCCTCGTTTGTACTTGCGTCTTCAGATATAAAAAACGATTCGAAGGTTCAAGATATTGTCAGAAGTACGGGATGTTGAATTCGAGAGGTACATCTGTATTTGTGATTGCGTGAACAGGGTTAATACTAATAAAATTGGATTCACTTACACTGATCTGTGTAGGGTTCACGGAAAAGAGATCCAATTCACTCTTACAACAGTCTGGACTAGAGGGATGGAGGAAATGCATCTTGCTGGTACAACCGCTCGAAGTATAATGAGGAGAGATCTGTTTAAACATTCCTTATATACGCTATAGATACAGGTTGATCATCGTTTATGTAAAAAAAGTTACCACTGAGCATTGATTATTAAAGGGCGAACACATCCATACACTTTTTCTTTAGTGGTCCTTTCCTATTCCTCTTCTATAAGTTTTTTTACCGGCGACCTACACCTTCGGACGAGTCATCTTACGTCGCTATTTTCGGTTTAAACATCTAACATTTCATCAGGAAGACATTCGGCTAGTCGTCGCTGTACAGCTGTTTAGGGTCGACCACCACCCAGAATATCCTGGAAAGTATCTATACCTGTTCTAGCTGCTTTTTTAGCGAGGTATTTGCCTCCTGATTTAAACAAAGGGATGGCACGTCTGGACAATGAAGCAAAAAATCCACCTAAATTATTATTTAACGGAGCTTCCTTCTAATGTGTACTTTACACACTGCTATCCCACTTGTGAATGGATATGGATTACCTTCCAGGTCTCTTATACAAATACGAATCGAACTCAGTTGGGTCTTACTCAATGGTAAGTAGTGAACATTAGGAAAACTTATAACTCTTTTACCTTTAGGAAAATGAACTACTCTTAAAAAAGAGGCTTTAGTATTCCCTACATACTGATGGTCTATAATATCTGTATAAACATAGGCCATACCTGGATCTTGAAACATCTTAGAAGGCATGCATACAAAATGTAATGAGTTCTCGGTGTCATTTTTTGACACAACTCTTCCATCGTTGGTATATAACGTATTAGATCTTTAGAGATGGTTTGATATTGTTATTTCTTAATATTGAGTCTACATCTGAGTAATTACATTTACGAAACCAAGCTGAAGAATGGAAAATAAATAAACTTCTATCTTTCAGGTTCACTTGAGTTTGAGATTTTAAGGTGATTAATACGTTATCTTCGTTAACGGCTTTATTAACAAGAAACACTAAATCTTTACATAACAGACTTGTTTAAAATTTTTTGTTTAAGGCCATGAACACATCAGTAACTGAATTGTAAAGACCACGACTTATGAAATATTTTTCATAGAAATATTTTTTTCCATCATGCTCGATAATGTCTGTCTTAGCTTTAATTTTTAATACATTTTTAACATATTCAATACTTCTAAATATTATAAATGCTGAGGGGGATTGTGATATATTCTCATATACTGCCATCAAGAATTATTTCACTTAATCCTGCTTCATACATTTCTCTCTCAAAAGTTATAGGGTTCAATAATTGGGTTGTATAGTCTGATATTTTATTATCAGGATGTAGATCCATAGAAGCTGAGGAAGGTAGCGTTAAATAGAAATGATCGTCGATAGACATGCTTATTGTTTCACAGATACTTATTTTTACACTATCGGAGCTTCTTCCTTATATGCACTTTACACACTGCTGTACCATGTGTAAATGGGTAAGGGTTCCCTTCGACATCTCTTATATACACTCTTACGGTTCTAAATTGAGCGTTATTCAGAGGTATATAGTGTACACTAGGAAAACTTATAACTCTACTCAAAAGAAAATTTGTTAAAAATTTCCCCCCAATGTATCACTCTTAGTAACTGTGCCTTAGTATTTCCGACATACTGGGGTTCTACAATATCGCTGTAAACATATGCTACACCAGGGTCATGTAACATCTTTGAGGGGTCACATACAAAATGTAATGAATCATCGATGGTGCTTTTTGCTACAAGCTTATCTAAATACTCTTTCCAATAGTGGGAATATAATGTATTAATTCATTTAAGGCTCTTTTGATATCGTTAATTCTCGAATATTGTATCATGCGTAAGTAAGTACATTTACGAAACCAGTCTGAAGTGGTGGAAAAATAAATAAACTTTTCATTTCTTTCCAGGTTTATTAACTTTAAGGGGAAGGGGGGGGGCTGAAAGGGGGGGAAACCTTTTTTAAGGTGATTGAAACACATTGCCTCGTGAATGTTTTATGTAACGTACAAGTACTAAATCCTTGAACATATACGACTTGATTTATTCTTTGGTTTAAGTCTACGAACACATCAGAAGCGATTTATAGAGACCATGGTTAATTAAATATCTTTCAAAGAAATATTCTCTATCGGCTCTCTCGATAGCTCTCATATCTGTGTTAATTTTTAATACGTTTTTAACATTCTCAACACTTCTAAATATTACAAATGCCGTATGCGAATCAGGCATATTCTCCACGCTCGCATCCAGTATCATTTCGCATAACCCAACTTCGTACATTTCTCGTTTGAGTTTTAAAGGACTCAATAACTCTGTAGTAAGTCTGATATTTTATTTCCGGATAGAAGTCCATAGAAGCCAAATACGGCAGCGTGAATAGAATTGATCTTCACTCTCATTGTTCACAACTGTTAAACTGATAAAGGGTTTCTTAATATCGCTAGCATTTATATAACTGTTACAACATTCATTTGGTAACCTACCATTTAACAAAGATACGCTTATTCTACCTTCCCTTTAGAACCTAATTATTTTGCTTATTTTATACTATGACTCTTAGGGATCAAATTCGATATTTTCTGTATTTCTTGTTTATAGAATCCTCCTTTTATTTTTTCACCGTCTAAATCCTCAAGATAGTATAATTTTAACCTGTCTCTCGGGAATTCTCTGATAGTATCTACTTTAAAAACCTCTCTCGACCATCCAGCTTCATACCCTTTTCTGAAATTTTCAGCAGTCCTGGATACTCTCACATAATCTCCTACTTTAATACCTGTGTTATCTTTTATTTCTCCCGTTGTGTTGATAGAAGCAGCAGGTTTTGTCTTCACCATCTCTATAGGTGTATTCTTAAGTGTTCTATGATAAGAACGATTATAAGAGTAAGCCAGGTCTTGCAGTATATCGAAATATTTAAATGTATTCATCTTCGTAAGAATAACCATGCATTCTTTCGTTTTTATAGTCTTTGTACTCTTTCAACTATAGCTGCTTTATTAACTGAAAATGTGTTGTAATACCCTATGTCATACTCAGTAACTATTTCTTGAAACTCTTTACCTAAAAATTCCGAACCTTTATCCGTCCATATCATTTGAGGATATCTACCATCTTCATTTATAATTTCTCTGACGGCTGTAGCAACAGTCTTTGATTTTTTATCTTTTAAAACCCTTAACCATAAGTATCTGGAATATATATCTATCACAAAAAGAATATATTGATAACCTCGTTGTTAGATTATATTTTATTTATCAGTCAAGTCTAAGTGTTGCCATACGCCATCCTAATGTGGAGCTAATAGTTTTCCGTGGTCGGAAATTTTTTCGTATAGGTTTATGTAGGGTTAAAAGCATCCTCGCCTTCTAAATATTTTTTCAATTCTTTTTTATTAATTTGTGGAAACTTTGAGGCAAAACCTTTGAAAAACCCCCGTAACTGTATGGCTGTTCCACGTCAAAGTAATATTTATGCGTAGCCGCTTCGCCTTAGCCTCCATGATTCACAACGACATTAACAATAAAATTTATATTCATTTATACTGAAAGGTGATATAAAAACCAAAATGTATATATGAAGTATTTTATTTTTTAATTACAAAATAATATTAACTATTTTTTAAATTACAAGTCTAAAAACATAATGGCTGCTATACAGAAAGATAACATAGGTTATATACATAATTTTAAATTACAAATAATACAATCATATAAAAATTACAAATAAATAGCCTAGGAGCTAATCCATTTGAAACATGTATGGAGGTTTTTCTTATTCTGCCCTTCCTTGAAAACGTAAGTGCTTCTACTTGATCAACTTTCAATCTATCCGATGCGAAAGAAGTACCAGAGGACTTTATCAGGTCTTAGGAGCACATGATATTATCCAGATATAATCAATTGTTTATTCTGCGATTAAAAGTTCTAGGAAAAATTAATAGGCTGAAGTTCTTGCTTGATCGGTTCCATCCTGGCTACAGGGCCATTCTTCCATTTACGTGAGAGATCAGATATCAAGTGTACAAAATCCGAGAAAACTTATTGTTTCTCCATGCAATAAATGATTTGACCGAGTTCATTCCATGTAATCTGATCTTAAATATTATATAGAGCTAAACCGTTTTCTTACTCCTCACTGGTAAAGCTTTCCTCGGTATGCTGTTTTTAAAATTAATCTTTTCTTTCACCTCAATCTTAGTATCTGATGTTAGAGCTGCATCTTCCTTAGGTGATTTTAATAAAACTTTTAGATCTACCTAATTTTTGTGATAGCCAATTTGATTATAGATTTCTTTTTATCCTGAATGTTAACTCACGAGTTTAATATTCTGCCAGCAGCTCCTTCTACGTAATTAATTTAATTTGTTCAACTTGTAGATCATAATAAACTCAAAGGTTGCTGTTGGAACAACTGTTGATGAGGATAATACCCGCTCTGTTGCATCTGTTGGTTTTTGATTGAGGTTGCTTTGTCAAAGGGTTGTTTTAGTGTTGTAGGTCCTTTTGGTCGTTGTTGTTGTTGTTTTGTGGTTGTGTTGTTGATGATGTTGTTTGTTGCTGTTGTTGTTGTTGGGTTCCTGTGTTATATTTTAACTTCTCATAATCGCTGTATGGTAAAACCACTACCTTCTTCATCATGAGCAAGCCACTTGGTATCAAAAGGTGCTATAACGGAAAAGAGTAAAGGTAGAAACACACCTCCGCCTTTCTGTAATAGTTTCTTTTTTTTAACATTTTCTCACGTTACCAGCAAGTTTTTTAATGAATGTTTCTGTGACGGCGTAACTTTACCTTCTGAGGTCTGTTTAAAGGAACATTTCCTTTATAAGATTTAAACAGACCTAACACTACACATTTGATAAATTTCTTCATCTTCACAGATCAGTTTACGTTTTTCGAAGTTTCAGGGTTTTAAATTTTCTCATTAAAGAGGTAAAATAATCTGCTACTATAGAGTACTCATTATCGGTATGTATAACTGTCTCCAATCTCGTTGGGTAAGATATTTGTACGCAGTAAAACTCTATGCGTGTTCTTAGGATGAAGCTCACAGAAGTAAATAACCATGAGGTATAAATTTAACTTCTTTATATACTTTTTAGGAACTCTTTACGCTCTGAGTAGGAACATTTGGGTAGCCACAACATTGACCTGAATCATATCCCTTCTTTGCCGAACAAGATTAAATACTGTGTGTTTAAAGACACGTCCCTCATTACCTATTCTGATGAAAGATATTCTGTGTTATAAAAAAATACTGTGATGTTTAAATGAGGTGAGAGTAAACTGTGAAAGTTTCTGCTATATCCTCATTCAATTTATGCATCAAATCATCAAGGATTATAATTTTAAGTCCTGGCAAACATTGAAGAGCTTTTATGTCATATAACCCTTCGTGAAATTCGATAACATCTTTGTAATCTTTAAACTTTTCTTGGTTAAACACTGTAACACCATATTGATTTTAACAGGCTTTTGTTCGAAAATCTCAAACTCTTTTAAAATGTTTAATAACAGAAAGGTTTTCCCACACCCAGTAGGACCAGACACAAGACATGGTAGCAGTGAGGCGGAACATAAATTTTACCAACGTCCATTCTAGATTTGATACCTGACAGCTAATGAATAAGAAGGTTTGCATTTATTGTTATAAATGGGTCGCTAACTCAATAGATCAATAGCTGGGAGGTAGGAAGGAGGGGGAGGGGGAGGGGGGAGTGGGAGGGTTGTTTGATTTACTGATTTACTGATTTTTAGGGTATGTAAAAAATAAATATTTTTAATAAAAAATATGACTTGAATCAATAGATCAATAGATGGAGGCAGGCGAGGAGAGGGGTGGGGAGTGGGGAGGGTTGGTTTGATTTACTGATTTATGATTTTAGCGTATGTAAAAACGTAAATTTTTACGTTATAAACATGAAAAGCTTAAAAACTTTTAGTAAAAACAAAAATAAATTAAAAAATAAAATAAAAAATAATAAATTTTTGAAAAAAAAAAATTAAGTTGAAAACAGAACACGTTTGCGTTCTCGTACCGGATCGCACATGCAGGAAGCGGGGGGCACGCGCACGCGCCCCTTTTGAGTCGGTTCGCGCCGGCGGGCGCGCACACGCGTCGGATTCGCGCCGGGCGGGCACGCGCACGCGGCCGGGGGTTTTTCGCGGCGGATTGCACTGGCTGCGCTTTCTGCGGTCGTGCACACGCATCGACCCTTGACACCAATCTGCTTTGTTCAATGCCAGTCTCAACACTTCATATTCAAACTTACATCCGATAAACAAATATTTTAAACATAAATATTGTATATTATACAAATATTTACTAACAAGCACTGCACTGGAACAACACCGGCAGCAGGTGCGTAACTCAAACTCTATAGATTCAGACTCCCTCCTCCTATTCTTTCCTTTCTTTATTCATCCTCATCCTTCTTCATTCCTCTTCGACCTCTGTTTTTACAATCTGTGCTTTTTTTTCAGTCAGGACCCCCTCAATGGGGGTCCCTAGACATCTTTGAATGTAATGAAACATAGTCGAGCTCTCGGGGTCGCATTTAACCTATATAAGCATACCAAATATTGTTGTTATACGAATGTTTATTAACTCGCACCAAGTGGCTCCAGCACCCGGTGCCGGAGCAAACTCCTCAGATTCACATATCAACGCTGTGACATACGATCTTATACGCTCGGTGGATACACTTCCTTCACTCTCTCGTACGCACTGTTCACCACTCTCTCTCCACACGCAGTGTCTACTATCTATCTCGCTGAATAGGTGGGTCTCTCCACCCCTGATACGACTCACTATCCGGCTTCTCCACACGCTCTCTCACGCCCACTCCATAACAAATCTGTCACGAGCTCGCTTCACACTCTCGCTATTCTCTGCAGGCTCTCAACACTCTCCTCAGTAGGTATGATGTACCACACTAAGCGAGCGTGACTACACTATCTTCTCGTTGCTATAACTATTAGTTCTATATATATAGCCACGTGGAGTACAAGTACCCTGAGCATGTGAGTACTCGACGTTCACTTCAACAATCTACTCTGCATAATCAGTCACCACTCACGTGAGTTACGTGCCTTATTACCGCACTGGCCTCACTTCGATTAGTATTGCTCACATAGCGACAGACCTCGTCTGTCTGTCCATCAGGGGGGTGTCTGAACCGGACCCGGAGCGGTGCGGGGCGGGGCGGGGCGAAGCGGGGCAGTGCAGGCTTTATACGGCAAATATAATATATATAATTTAAGTTATTTATTTATTTATTTTTTTAAATTTATTTAATTTATTTATTAATGCAGCTTTATGTATGTTTATTTAAATAAAAATAAAAAGATTAAATACACCGAAATAAGAAAAGAACCGATCGTTATCAGTAAAACCACTTAGCGTTATCTCGAAACACGTGTCCTTATCACCTATCAAAGGTGCCGCCGTGGGAAAGTGAAAGTATTCCATACAGCGCTCAGTGACCTTGGTAGCCTACGAACTCTTAAGCATCACTACTTATAAATATATATATATATATATATTATATATAGTTAGAAAATACAAAATAAATAGGATATATATATATATATATATATATATATTATACTATATATATATATATATATATATATTATAAATAATATTTATAAAATATTTGATTGAATAACTTCAAAGAGTTTCCCTCCTTATCCCCATTCCACACCTCAACGACATCCGCATCCTCAATCTACGTTAAGATCGCATCCGCATCCGCATCCGCATCCTCACCCTCTTTAAGATCCGCATCCGGCATCCGCATACGCAAACAGTCAAATTTTGACATCCAGTCCAAAATCTTATCCCCTATATATATATATATATATATATATATATATATATATATATATATATATATATATATATATATATATATATATATATATAATATATATATTACAATTTTAACACCACCGCCTCACAGGCAGAGCCCTCTTGATTCAAGGAGGTAGTGTACTTAAATTAGGGGCGTGCTAGGCGTGAGAAGTGATAAAATGAGGAATGAATGCATTAGGGAGTTCTGTGGTGTGAAAAAAAGGAGTAAATGAGAAAATAAATGAAAGTACATTGAGATTATTTAGTCACGTGGAAAGGATGGATGATAGTCGTTGATTAAAGGCACGATATATGAGTATGAGTGTGCCTGGGAATCGATCGGCTGGGAGACGGAAGAAAATGTGGATTGAGTCAGTAAAGGAATTCTTGGAGGAGAGAAATTTGAGCCTGGCAGAGGCGAGAAGAAATGTGCTTAATAAGATTGAATGGCGGGGTTTTGTGAAGGGGTATGGTTGTGGCTCACCTGGGCCAAGGGATGAACCCCACATTGACGAGATGCCATATTGAGGGTCCGTCGCAGTCCCGTGAAGCCCTAGGGTGGATTTTGAGAGGAAATGAGAGAATAAACTAGATGTTTAGTCATATGGAAAGGATGGATGATAGGTCGCGTTGTGTAAATCGGGATGTATCGGTGTTTGTGCTGGAAATCGACGGCGGGAGACGAAGAAAAGGATTTAAGTCAGTAAAAGGAATGTCGAAGGAAATTAATGTGAGTTTGGCAGAGGCGAGAAGAAAGGTACATAATAGGAGTGAATGGCGTGATTTTGTGAAGGGGTATGGTTATGGGCCTTGCCCAGGGGATGAACCCTATATTGACGAGATACTATAGTGTGGGTCTTTCGCAGTCTCGTGAAGTCCTATAGTGGATTTTTCTGACTGTGATGAGTTTTCACTTAAGGTGTGGAGGGCTGTAAGGGAGGGCTTTCTTTACGGCTTACGTCATGTTCTTCTACTATATTTCTTTTCCATTGAAACAGAAACTTTACCTCAATCTGGGAAAGATATATATAGATATATATATATATATATATATATATATATATAATAATATATATATATATATATATTATAATATATATATATATATATATATATATATATAGATATATATATATTATATATATATATATATATATATTATATATATAATATATATATATATATATATAAATATATATATTTTGTTTTGTTTTTTGTAAGTGTAGAGGAGCCATCCCTCCGCACCAACAAGAAGCGCCGAAACTGTCAGAAAGCCAACTACATGGCGGTAACTCCTAAAACTGAACGCATGAAAAGGGAATTCAGAATTAAATTTTAAAGAGCAGAGTCAGTTCCCGAAGGAAAGCAATATCGCGTCATTGTTGAAATCAAGTGATTCTGACAATATAAATGAGAGGCGTTACTGGGAAGGTATGGAGTGTAACATGAGGAAAACTTGTCTCTGGAAGCTGTAAGAGCCTCACAACCCACGAGAAAATGGGATACCAAAAGTAGACTCTGGGAAGGACAGAAAGGACATATACTGAGATCCTCCCTTGACATGAGGTGGCTATATGTTACATTAGGATGGCCAATTGTCAAGCAAGCCAGGACCACCTCCTGGTGCCTACTCCTGCGATAAGACGACGATCAAATCCTCAAGAGCGACTTTATGTTGATCAGTTTGGCACCAGGACATCAGTAGTAGTGCTAATGGAAGTGCAGCCAAGCCTGGAACTGGGGTTCCAGGAACCCCACGCTCTTTCCTTAGGCATTTTCGGGCACCTACACGCAGGGGCTACCTCCTGGGGTACTTTTAGAGGCTTGCCGTTTTGTTCTGGGGGCTGGCCCCCCCTGGGGCCCCTTATTTCTGTACATTCGCCATGTACGTGCTTGAGTGTGTTTATACCTGATCATACTTATGTACTTTCATGACCGTTTTTTACCCCACCCTCTTAGTTCAACCCTACCCCCTATGACGTCATCACTCAGAAGTAAAGCCAAGCTGGAACAAGGTTCCAGCGTCTTTCCTGAGGTGCTTTCCAGCACCTATCCGGTGTGAGCTACGTTCCTAGGTACTTTCATGTCTGGGGAACTACCCTGGGGCACTGCCCCAGCCGGTACCATGTATATTTTGAACATTCGCCATGTTACGTGTGCGAGTGTGTTTATCACTCGTGTGCGATGATGCTCATTACTTTCATTGAGTGTTTTTTTTCCCCTACCCCCTTTGTTCTCCCCCACCCCCCCTTGTTCGCCTCTACCCCCCTTTGTTCTATGCTTTTGAGGCTCACCGCACCGAGCTACTTTCGGAGTGTGTTTAGCCTAAGCTACCCGTGTACGTGCTATGCCACGTTACAGTGCAAAGTATCTGAGCTAACTTTCATGGCTTACTTTCAATGAAAGTATCTGCAAAGCCGGACTGAGAGTTCTGGCTCGGTTTCAACACGAAAGCAAACGCGACGCGACAGCTGGCTCGGAACCGACGCGATCGCCCGCCGGCGCAATATATACGCGAGCGCGAACGTTAAATATATTCGCGGTTTATGTTTGTGTGGGAACATTTTAATAAAAAACATTCTTTACTTAGCCTAAAGCAGCAAATCAGTACCGCAAGCTACCAGAAGACCCCCCTTCAACCCTCTGTTTGCGATAACGTGTTTTATGTCTTTTAATACTTTTCGTCCTTGTTAGGGTATGAAAAAAAGCGTGTGTTACTTGGGACCATAAGGACGTAAAGGCATTGCGCAAGCTATTCCAGAAAACCCTCTCCCACACCTGCGCTATACGTCTTTTACGTCTTTACTTGTCACAACGACGAGTATTATGAGTCACCTTACCTATACGGCATTTTATTTAAACGAGGCTACGAGTCAATATGCTTTGAAATAATAAATTTATAGAAAGAATATAAAGAAGAAAAGAATAATATATATTATATATATATATAT
>JABUQX010026708.1:0-17500 GCA_015478945.1 Trachelipus rathkii | reverse complement strand
TAGAAAATGAGTCTGAGAACCCACTTAAGGGTCCCAGCTTGAATGCCAAAGGTGATGATGGATTCAGAACGGGGGTTTATAGAGGCTGAAATGGGAACGAGAATGGAGTTTACTCCGAGTCAAAACTTGCCTTTCGATTTACTTTATCAAGCCCGTGTACAAAAGATGTTATGTACGTAGAGTTTGTATACATAGATTCTTATATTTTATTATAAGAAAACCTGGATTCATTATTAAAGTTTTTTGAAAAAACATTATTTGTTTCAAGGAAAAAAGTTTGTCAAATTTTAATAAAACACGTTTTTGTTGACCCTAAATCAGTAAAGCAGTACAGCAAACCCCAATGGGTGCCCACCCCACCCTCGTCCATCCTGCGTTTTACTGCTTTACTGCTTTACTATACTGATTTACTGTGTAAGTCTTAGCAAAACATGCATTTTCATGAAAATAACATTCGTATAACAGTTATAACATTGGTAGCTGTAGTAGTCGGGTAGTAGTAGTACAGTAGTAGTAGTAGTAGTAGAAACATCGAATGATATTTTGTTTATTAATAAATAATATCTCCTTGTTATTATTCAAACGTATACATTTATTTTATTCGTTTTCTAAACTTTAAACGGGACTTAAAATATATATATATATATTATAATTATATATATATAATAATATATATTATATATATATATATATATATATATATATATATTAATATATATATATATATATAAGATATACAGCATACCATGGAGTGGCGATGACTTTAAAACAGACCTTCAGCATTGGAGAATGATGGACAGATATAAAATGACAAAACATACTCACAATCTCCAACAGGATTCAGCGTCGGTCAATAAGTATCATCCGGGAGCTCGTATGACAGTTATAGCTTTGGTAAGTAAGTAGTAGTAAGTTAGTAGTAGTGGTTTTAGGCATCTATACGCTGTACTTTAAAACTATTATATATCAAACAGTACGTACAATTTAATGATTTTGTTAGGAAGGTTTTTCCACTACACCAACTTCGAACCACTGAAACTAGATTAAAACTAATTCTTAATTCGTATCAGTTGAACGTTATCACTCGCGAATTAAGGAGACTGTGTTTGGTTCATTACGGACCAATCACAGTGAAGGATTGTTTGATAAGAGGTAATGTACAAAGGTCCTAAAACCTAGATATCTAAAAGAAGAAGAGAAGATGAAGTAAGAAGAAGAAAGAGTTCATCAACATCATGAACCTCACCGTGATACACCGTTTGCTCCCTTTCCCAGGGAGATCAGTATTGTAGTAGTTAGTAGTAGTATTAGTAGTAGTAGTAGAAACACCGAGTGATTTTTATTACTATTAAATATATCACACCGTTTCTATTCAATCGTATACATTTATATTTTCACAGTACTAGTGCACTAAGCTTTAAACACTGACTTAAATTGTAACCTTTAGATAATAAAAAATAAAAGTTTTTCCGCTGCAACAACTTCGAACACCCCTGTCCCACCTGAAGCTAGATTATTACTAAGTGTCTTAATTCGTATTCCAGTGTGACAGTTTATCACCAGGCGAATAAGAGGGTCTCCTGTGATTGGTCCATTACGACCAATCACAGTGAAGGATTGTTTGATAAGATGTATAAGTACAAAGATCCCGAAACATAGATACCTGAAGAAGAAGATGAGTATCGTATGCTATGGTTCTGGAGCCTGAGCGGAGCCAGACTTGGAATTCTGGCTCCACACGCGGGCGCTTGAGGTCACTGCCGACTGCAGCCAGCGCGAAACCGGCCGCGTGGCGCCCGCGCTCAAGATTACTGCGCGGACGCGGGACAATATGTTTCGCCTCATTTACATATCAAATCTGGGAATGTGTAAGAGACGATGCAAAAAAAACATACTCTCTCTCCTGAACCATATATTAGGCAGTATAATTTCATAAAGCAACGCTGCACATAAAGGGACCGCCCCCTTTTCCACCCCTCTTGTTGCGATACGTCTCTACTGCGCCTATTATTAGATACAGTTCTCTGTTTTCATCATAAACATGGGAATTATATAATACACCATATATATATTCTATATAACTAACGTATATAATATATATATATATATATAATATATTATATATATTATATATATATATACTATATCATATATACATATATATATATAATATATATATAATATATATTATATATATTTTATATATATAATATATATATATAATATATTATATAATTTATATATATATATCTTTATATTATACATATATTATATATAGATATATATATATGTATATTATATATATATTATATATTATATATATACTATATTTATTATATATCCCTATTATATATTATATACTATATATATAACACTCTAAATATATATATTGGTTGCACTCTTGTTTATGTTGTAGGAAATGAACAATAATGCCAGTGAAAATGGAGAGCCAGGTGAGATAGAAAGGAACCCTTCCAGCATAAGGACGGGTGGTCTTACAGATCTTAGATCAAGGCTATGAATCAACTTCCATGCTCATACACAGCGGGCGGAGTGTATACGAGGATGTCATACTAATAAGAGTCATCATGTATGGTATTGTAAAACAGCTTGCACAGGGAGTTTAAGAAAAGGTAAGAGAGATGCTACAACATCAGCAATAAAGCATTAGGCAGACTACAAGGAACCCTTGCGACGACGAGGAGTTGATGCCAATGTTTGGGATCTGTAGGCGGAGAAACAAGGAGCACATTAGATATTCTCTCCGTAAAAACAGGGTACCACCCCAGCCTCCACCTCCAAATCTCCTTTGGCGAAGAACGAAATGCCCCAAGATGTATCACGCAGATCTTCAGTTTGTATGAGTGCGAGAAAGCGCAAGTATGCAGTGATATCTGTCTTATTAACATACACCGCATAACCAACTTTGACAATGACCGACATGAGCAGTATTACGAAGCATTGACCCTTCGATTTCAACACGCCCAAGATGTTAGATGTAAGGTGGTGAATAGGTCCAATGAGCGCCGGCAGTATTCCTTAAAATTTGAGAATATATGGAGATATGTAGGCTGCGCATCCAATATCAGACCATGAACCAGGGGGACTGGTGAACCATACAGGGTCAGCAAGGAGAGACAAATCTCGCTGGTCTATCCCGATTTACCACCTCTACGCAAAAAATAATGATCTTCTTCTGCCTCAAAAAGAAAGTAAAACCCTTGAATCACACAAGAAGCCTACCCCATTGACGGCCATACTCCGCATCTGTCGTTAATGCATAAAAGTTTGACAAAAGAAACATACAACCGGCCAGGTCATCCACATAGAGAGAGCAACGAACCGAGGATGGGATGCTTGCAATGACACCATTGAAACCGATAGCAAAAAGCAGCACGCTGAGAAACACTTCCCTACGGCACACCCTCGACCATGTCAAAATGATTTCGACCGACCAAAAAGGAATGTATCAGGGATTCCCGATAGGTTCTGCGAATATGAGAGACCTAAAGAGTACTTGTTATACGCAACGCTATATAGACCTCCCCATTCTCCATTGTGGAAATTGTAAGCCCCTTCTCCAGAGGTTGAAGAAAACAGCCCAGGATCATTTTTTAGAGGGAAGAAAGAATCAACAGATTACTCGGGGTCAAACCGGAAAAGAGGTTACTGTGTAGAACAGATGATTCCTAAACCAAGTCTGAGGGCTCGGGAAAAAATGCATCGTGGCTCTCTACGTTGGGAGAATGCGATTAGTCACCTATCTTCTCCATCAACTTTACAGGTGTAACAGTTAGAGGAAATGGGACATTGGTTGTCTGCTATCATATCGGTCCTTCCAGATTGGGAGATGGGACTGTTATAAGCCATTAAGCCAAACGTTGGGAGAAGACGCCCTCCAACCAGATTCGGTCTATAGAGAAACGCCGAAGCAGTAGCATGGAGATGACGTATCATTGTAGGAGATACCCTCAGGGCCAAGTGCCTATCCTGGCAAAGGCAGTAGGGCCTCTGACAATTCCCGCCCTCGTGAATCTATCCGATTGGTTGAAGGTCCTCTCAGTGGGAACACGAAAAGTTCGGTTGCGCTGAGTGTGGATCGCGGATCGATCGGAAAAAGGTTCTCGATACCGAAAAATCACTGCAGCAGTAGCAACAATGGTATCCCCAGCTCATAAGCAACATGCCGGGCACCGGAAATGATGTCACACATTGTGGGGGACATAGCAGTGGTATGACCATTCGGCGGCTCCGTGTAGTGCACAACATCAAAACACTTGAAGATAATAGCGTTAAATGAGTTGAGGTGGAAAACGCTAAGTTCTAAAGTACTGTTCTTTAGTCTTCCTATTTATAAACGAGACCGAGTAGCAGGGCTTTAAAAAGGATTAAATTAGATTGGTAGGTGTACTCTTTGTATGATCGATATAAACTTACGTTTTGCACTGTTAGCCCAAACGCAATCTGCGTTCCACCCACTGCGTAGCAGAACGATGACACTCAGAAGAACGAGGATATGGGTTCTCCATTTTGCCTCCAGGACAAACATCGCAAAATAAGTGAATCATCGTATGGGAAGAAAGACGTCAGTGACTGGAAAGGCAGGCGGACGCAAGTTTGCAGTATAGGAAGGAAGGGCCAATTAACCGTGTCTAACGCCAGCGATATAGGGCGTTTGTGGAATGGTCAGGGCACAGAGAATTAGTGAATATTGGGTAATGGTCACTACCACAAAGGTAAGGCACTGTCCCCACCGGACATCTGTCCAATTTAATTATCGATAGAGAGCAAATCAGATGCCAAACACACTAGTAGTACGAGTAATTCAAAACTTTCAATGTTGGCAGCCTGTGTTGAGGGCTCCTCCAACAAGAAGCTCTGAAAAAACACCCATCAGTCATATCCGCATTTACTGACGAAACGAAGTCATCCCACATATAGGTGACAAATATGGAAGTCCCTAAAACAACAAGGGTTAGAGAAGGTTTCAAAACAGTCCGAAAAGGTTCTCCCTCGTGTAACTGCAGCTAGGAGCACGGTATTCAGAGCACAAAGTAAACGTTGGTGAATCAGATGGTTTTAAAATTGGGCAGCATAATGTGCAACTCGAGTTGAAAATAGGGATAAGGCGTGATGAATGGAAAACCGATTTCGTGCGAACTAGAAATCTGCCGAACCACCTTATTAATTAGCTCCACGATTTTGGAAAAGCGAGATGGCAACCTTGCATGTTGGATGTTGCAGAAAAAGCACTCGGTCCACACAGTTGCAGTGTTCTTGGAAGCAGATGGTCATTGGATGATGTTTTCAATAAGTCTACAAATTCTTTGAAGTTTGGGTAGTAACCACGGCAGTTCCATTGAAAGTTATTTAGTCATTTCTGAAAGAGAGATGAATGATTCAGATTCGCAGTGCTAGTGTCCGTGACAAATTCATTGCGTATGCGGTGGGCGTTCAGCTGTCTTTTGAGAAGCACGCAGAAGAAATTGACACTGGAGGTTTACTCTGAGGATTAGATAATGGTCGCTCACTCCCAGTACGGGAGAACCCCAGTCAGAGGACGGGCCAAATCATCTTCCAACATCAGAGGGCTTCGAGGCCTAAACGCCGAAGGTGTAGACACCAGCGCCAGGGGCAGAGAAGTTCGACATCAACGGGTATAGGAGACAGGGAAAAACTCCCAATATCATCCAGGAACGGGCATGTAAGTAACAGGGGTGCATCACGCCGCCGAAAGACTCCTCTCGATTGAGAGAAGTCCAACAGGGGAGTGACAGGAGGAAGAACCATATAGATGATTAATGGAGGAGCATGAAGAACATTCCTACGAAGTTTAGAGTCCTGTGGGCCTCCTTATTAGAAGGACAACAGAGCAGGCAGTGGAGCGATACAGTGGGTAATCTTCTCCCGATGGGCGTCCGCTTCCCCCCTCCCACGAACAACAGAACGGGCTTGTCTCACTCTAAAGGAGCATATGGAAGCAGTTGGTCAAACCCATGTGGTTGTCAACTGTCCTTAACTGGTGGAAAACTGGAATCTCAAATTGTGGAAACTGCAGGAAGATGCAGAGTTCGGTGGTAAACGTTCATCGGATATAGAGTATGACTCATGAATTGCTTTGGAATAAGAAACCGGAGGTCGGATTAGCAGAAGTGGGGCACGGTAGGACTATCGGCGATAGCTGAGATAGACGGATTGCTTTCCACAACACCATGGTGTTTCGAGCGACGGGCAAGTTTGGTGCAAAACCACTGGGTGATAGCGGATGGGCAGAAGGCATGGATTTTAAGAAATCCGTCGCCGATAGTAAAAGGGTGATGGCGCCTTGCAGGAGGTAGACGAAAAGAATTGTGGAGCCTCGCATACTAGGAAAAGAATGTCCTAGCGGTTTCCCAGGGGACAATGGTGCCGAACGTTTACATGAAAATTTGTCAAAGGAGTCATCATCGAGTAGTAACGCAGGGGATACTTCCAAATCAGGGAAAGAATCAGAAATTGATGGAAAGCATGCAACCCTCGGAGGGGCATGAACTTCTTCAACCGAAGCCACACCATAGGAAATGGATGTATGACTGGGATTTTTGATGAACGACAATTACGGATTCATGTCGGGAGATTGTGGGGGCAGCAGTTCGATTGCAGGTAGAAAGTGGAAACCAGTTAGTGGTTACGGTATCCGATCTGGAGTGCTACGAATTTCGTAGAAGCGCACGAGAGATTCGGGCGCAAAGAGAGCGCATGTGAAGGTTGGGTGGTAGATACCGGTCTAGTCGCAGCAGCAGTAGGTAGGAAAGGAGAGGGTAGGGGAGAAAATTTTCCTAAACGCGGCGAGTGGCCTCGCTGGAGTTCTTTTATATTTTATACAGGTTGTTCAAATAATCATCTCTTTTTCCAAAAGAAAAGAGGGACAGTGCATAGATGGACGCCTGATGCGAACTTGCAATTCAGGCAGCAATGCGGGTTTCAACATAATGTGTGAATAATTTCACCACACCTCGGACAGATGAACTGCGGAGATCTACAATATTTTTAAGGATGGCCAAATTTGTGACATTTGAAACATCTCCTCGGGTGCGGGATGTATGGCTGAAACTGAGAGTGAATGGTGAAAAACCCCCCCCCCCCCCCCCCCCCCCCCAAAATTTTTTTTTTCCCAACCCCGCCCCCCCCCCTTGGTTCGGAGCAAATGGTAAACTAAAAAGTGAGAAGAAGGCGAGAGGGTTGAACACAGTGGGAGTCTCTTTGTGGGGAGGGAACCGGTAGACATTTGTGACCGGAATATGTCGCTTTAAAAATGTTCGAGAATGGCGTCAGATCATCGGAACAGACCTCCGGATCATACACTGTTCCTTTAGACGATATAGCAGACATATCCGGCGTGTAGTACAACTGATAGGTCGGCCGAAATATAATAAGGAAGCCATAATCTGACTTTTGATATCAGGAGTTCACGAACGAGGAGGAAACCATTTTTCATGTGGAGTCGCCCAAAAGATGGTCGTACTTAGGACGTAGTATAGAGCATCACTGAGGACGAGATGGCTACGAGACTTGAGGGGTGGAAAGTCTGTCGCAAACTGAGATAAAAAGTATGAGAGAGTAGTTTCATTAGTGGGAAGGGCCGCGACCTTAGAGAGTTCGAGAAGGATTGACGAGAGACTCAGGTAGATCATGTGTTTAGCAGAAGAGGTAGAAGAGCACCACGCAAACGTAAGGAATAGCTCACGCTAAGTCGACATGCCTAATTATTGTCAGGTAAAAAGCCCAGAGGTTCTACCGATGTCTCCTGAGGGCGATACGGGAGGAGGAGTAGACCGTTATACATCACAGATGTTCTCTGGAGTAAGGGAAGGGTGTCATTATCAAATACCTACACCAGAACCACTCTCTCGAGTGTCGGACAATTTAAAAATGATTGAGCACTTCGTGGCCAGACTGTAATAGGTATCTTTATGAGGTATATATAGTGGTGAAACCGATTCGGTGAGACAACGCATAAGCGACAAATTTGTCTATACTACTTTATAGTAAGCAGTGCAAAGCCTTTACTTTGTCTTTCATGCTCCCGAAGAAGAGCACAGGAGGAATCTGCCGCAGCCGAACCGGGGAACGAGCTGAAGGGCAGCGCCAGCACATATCTATTTCGTGCCAGAGCCGCCGGTTGCAACGGTAAAAGCGCTGAAATAAATGTTAAATCAATGCCCGACCTAAAAATGTAAGGCTCTCATAAAATTTTTTAATTTTTCAGACAAAATTTGGTGAAAGGAAAAGCAAAATTTACTTTTTCTAAGCTCTTAAAACGTCGTTTTTGGTGTTTTTTCTGAATCTGTAGTCATTTTTTCAGATTTTCATTTTTTCAAAACATCTAATGTAGTTTTACCGATTATTCGAGCTACCTACATAAGGCTAAGACAAGAGTTTCTCCCTTTCCGAAATGACTGGTCAAAACTCTGATAAAAGATCCGACAATCACGATTAAATGTCCTCTTAAGTTCAGAGCACTACAGAAAAATAGCGGACATCGGAAGTAATTTTTATGATATTTTTGAAATTTTATCCGTAGTTCCTCATGGCAGATGAATACGCCTTCAAAATAGCCAAACTCATCCGTATATGATATTATGCTTAGAATGAAAAAGAGATTGCTAACCAATATGTGACCTATCTAGTTCATGCGAATCAAGAGAAAAATTTACAGTCATGCACCTAAGCTGATATAGAGGGTACTCCGCACATACGATCAATTACTGTATTATGTAATAAATCAAAATATATATATGGCCCTTATAATGCAGTAGTTTATGAATTTGTTCTTACGGCACACACAAAAGAACTTCTCCAACTTAAAAATTTCTTGAATTGCTGTATATGAAGAAATATTGTGTCCACCTTCTAAAGGGTATGACAAAATAAACCGAATTATGCGCTAAGTAAAAAATATTGAGTAATCTTGCTACCGAAGTATCGCAAAGTTACTGGACAGATTGTTGGAAGACTATGTATATCACGGTTTTAGAGCACCACCAAGTGCCACACATTAATCTAATTTTGTACTTTGATATTATAGATGTGATATATTAAATAGAGTGGTTATATATATAAGCTCCACAGTATATATCTCTCACTCTGTGAGCACTACCATGTGATAGACCCCGCTAAAATAGTATACTCATCATTATAGAAGCCTTAATTAAAACATATGTAACTGGAGGCTCGATAATTGAGGCTATACCATATGAGGAAGGGCCATCTACGATATAGGTGTGAAGTCTACCAAAAATAATTATAAGTCTAGTGTCAAAAGGTAATACCTATGATCCCTGTATTATCAGTCACTGAAAGTAGTACTTATTGTTTAGATAATAGTATAATACTACTCACTATCTACTGATTCTCTACGTAAATACACTAATTACATAGGCAATTTGGCTATATATGTAAATGCAAATAGTTTTGACCATACATCGCCCAGTTCCAAATACTCAGCTAGCTCGCTCCAGCTCTACTAAAACTTCTTATGTATGAGCATATCAACAATTCAGGTTTGAGAGAATGTGACACTTTTAAAACCTAAATTATTACTGATATAACATAACTCTTAAGTTGGTGAATATTAGGCATAGGATAATATGTATAATTCAGAGTAATATTATAAGTGAAGCATAATAACAATAAGGTAATCATCAAAGCAGATAACCCCTGGGACCCCCTGAGTAAGGCGCGTTACGAAGAAGTCACACACCGACCTCTAACAAGAGAGACGACAGTCAGGAAAAGCTATGGAACTTTCAATGATTCCTTAAAGACCCAAGCTTGCTAACTTATATAAGAGACCCATATGTGAGACAGAATCAAATGCTGCTTCCAAATCAAAAAATAAAACCAAGGTATACTGTTTATTATGAAAACCTGTTATAGATAATGCTCTAGTGCCAGCAAGACATCCGTGGTATCCACACCAGGCCGAAAACCATATTGAACGGGAGAGAGCAGGGAAAAAGACTCAAGCCACCAACGCAAACGAGCCTGTACCATTCTCTCCAAGACCTTACCAGTACAGGAAAGCAGTTGAATAGCACGGTAGCCCATTGGGGTAGAGGAGTCCCGATTTGGTTTCAAGAAAGGAAGGATGACCGACAACTTCCACTGCATGGGAACTATACCCTGGGTCCAGCTAGCATTGTAGAGGTTCAAAAGAGCATCCCTAGAACCAGAGGAAAGATATTTCAGGAACCTATTATCAACTAGATCTGCCCCAGTGGCCTTACTATCAGGGAGGGAGGACAAAGTATGATTTAATTCAGAAGCCGTAAACTTGCATCCCAAATATCACAAGTCGCTAGATTTATTCAAAAAGATTAAACCCCAATTTCCATATATATTTATATATATATTATTATATATACATATCCTATACTATATATATATAATACATATAATATAAATTTTACACTCCATATATATATATATATATATATATATATATATATATATATATATATATATATATATATATTTAAAGAGGTTGTTACATTTTTTTATATTTTTATATTTTTTAAAATTAATTTATTATAGTTAATTGATTATTTATTCAAAAGGTTTTTGTTAGAGTTTTAGAATTGACATTATAGATGTTCATGGACGATTTATAAATATATTAAAAAGAGATTTATCCAATTGTGACATTTAAAGTAAGAAATAAAGTGAAAAGATACAAACTTGTGACATTTAAAGTGTGGAAATCTAAAGAAGTGAAAAAGATACAAACTATCATAAAGATCTCAAAAAGACCAATTATTTGGAAGTGAAAAAGTGATAAGATACATCAAAGTGAAAAGCAAAACATCAGAGAAGTGTGATAATACAAAATTAAAATCCACCATTTTATTGGAAGAGGAACACACAAGAGAAAACAACTCTCCTATTTTGAGAAAAATTAAGAAGTCAAAAGTGAACAATTCCCTTATCCAAGGTAACCAAATTGTGGTTCTTGACTTAAAAAGAAAAGACTAAATACTGTATCCTTATCTTTCTTCATTGTTGAATTTTTCAACAGGGAATTGTTTTCGGAGACCAATTGTGGGCAAACAAGAATTGTTTTGGGACTGAATCATTTGTGATTTCAACTATCTTAGGAGTGAACTATTTTAAGGAGCAAATCATAATACCAGTCTTCATTAAAGTTTCAAGAAACCTTTAAGCAAAGAGTTACAGCCATTTTTCTTTGCATTTCCATAACAGTTATTTTCCCTTATTGTAATATTACCATAGTTAGAACTTAAGCTGCGTTTTCCCATCCATCCCATTAATCTACCATCATCCAAATTATTAATTAAAATTAAATCTTACAGATTATTAATTAAACTATTATTTATTAAATTATTTATTGTTTGGTTATTAAACAAATTAATTAGGGGCATGTTATCATGCATAGCATCAATATATAGAGGTTTAGTATGAAAGGAGTTGTGCATGTTGGTAAGTGAGAAAAAAACCCAGATTTAAACTGCATAAAACTAGTGTAAATACTTAACTTATTTATGATAACTGTAAATATATTTATATCTGTAAAATTTTGGCTGTCTTTCTTTGCCCATTTACTATTTTGCTTGCAACCGCGCACGCTTGGTGTAACACCCTGTGTGAGTATCTCATTTTTTGTTTATGCCTGAATGTGCTTGGTTTTGCACCTTGCTTGCTCGTGTTTTATTTTTCAGTGAGCAGAGAAATACGACCCACTTCTGAGGCGTAGTTTTCATTAGTTGAAGAGGCAGTGTCTAGTTAGAGAGTGCTTTGGTGACCTTGGGCATTTCTGTCCATTGCATGCACATAGAAGCACCCCTGATTAAAGAGCAGATTTTGGTGAGTTGGTTTTTCACTTTCTTACCTAATAATCTTCCTTTTTCAGACCAGTCTACCACTTCATTGGTAGCAGAGCGTAGTTCTCTACGTCTCTGATGGTCACTTTTCTGTTCACAAGTTGAACACTTTCTTTTATAACCTTTGGGTTGCAAGCACTTTCCAATTTAAATTTATCTCAGTCCCTTTCATTTCATTTGAATTTCTTTTCTTTTTCTTACCTTTTTATAGCCGATCGGTTTGTTCAAAGTCCACAAAATGGACAAAATGAATGAGTATTTGAAGGAGAATCAGGGAATTAACAACCCTGCTAATGCACAAAACAGTTCTGTTTCGGTAGCAGAGACAGATACTCAAACTGATCCTTTGCCACCAGAACTTCAGGATACTAAGGTGGACATTAAAATGTTACAGAAAGTCCTGTCACAGAATAGTGAAACGATGAAATCCCTTACTACCTTAATTCAAACATTATCAATAAATAAGCCTCCAAGAGTAATACCACCTGGAAAATATAAACAGGATGGTGGTGAGACATTGTATCAGTTTCTAGAGAGATTTGAAGATTATTGCCATAAAACATTCCCAGGATCTTCAGAAGGAATGTTACCCCTACTAGGTTCTCATTTAGAAGGACCTGTATTAAAGGTCTATCAAACTATAGTCCAAGGAACATTCAGTTATGAAGTGGCAAAGAGTAAGTTGCTCCAGTGGTCGCGAGAAGAAATTGAAAAGGACCAGAAGAGAGAGATTGAAAAGTTTATGGAAGCTAGTATGGAGAAGATGGAAACAGCAGCCGTTTATGCTCTGAGGCTTGAGGGTTTAGCTAAAAAGGCATTTCCAGGAGTGGATGTGCAAAATATGTCACTTGTCCGAAAAAGATTTTTGGATAGTCTTCCACAATCTATAAAAAGGCAGGTAGATGCCACATTGACTACAGTAGAAACCTCTTTGGGGATAAAGGTTTCATGGGATCGACTAGTTGCTATAGTTGATGCCAATATTCAAGAACAAGTACCAAAAGGCAATGGTAATGATAATTCCCATGAACTTATTGATTTAACATCGAGTCCTCCCATAAATAAACTATACACTTCTGGCTTAAACAATTGTTGTTGTGGAAATTCAGGGGTGGCTTTCCACACAGTTACCCAACAAAAAGCAAATACCGCAGGACCAAGGGGATATAATGGTTCCTGTGTGAAAGACTCGAACCAGGGAGCAATTCCTAAAGATAGGAGCCGAGAGTTCCCAAGGCGCGAATGGACCCCAAGCCCCTCTTGGAAGAAAAAGGAAAGTCAAGATGATGACAGAGCTTTAGTATGTGGATTTTGTAAGAAAAGAGGACATTCAATGGAAAAGTGTCGTGCTCGACCTTTTTGTCAGTTTTGCGGCAAAAGGGGGCATGTGGCTGATGATTGTTTTACATCTAAAAATCAATGCTTGTTTTGTAAGCAAAAGGGACACCTGGTTAAGAACTGTCCCAATAGGAACAATGATCGTCTTTGTTGTCCTCTGTGTAAAGGACCACACTTAGGAAAGGATTGTAATGAGCACCAGGGAAACTAAACCGCTCTGATGTGGAAGACCTCGCATCAGAGCCTGAGGCAATACTCAATAAAGAAGTTACACATGACAATTCAAATCTTGGAGAGTCTCAAGAGGGTTATGGTGTACCACCTGCCCAGAAGCAAATTAATATTAGTGGTACTGAAATACCGGAAATAGTAAAATCTGTAGGTGTTGAAAAGGAGGAAGAATTAGTAAATCATGAAGCAGTAGATGATGACCAAGATGTCATTAAATTAAGGATGACAAAAGATACACTAGACACGTTAATCATTCACGTCTGTATTAATAATCAACCACAATTGGTTAATCTAACTGCTTTTGTTGATACTGGCGCCAGCATTAGCTTAATATCAGCCAGTTGCTATCATAAATTAAATAAACAGAAATATCAATTAGAAGAAACTCCTTATAAGAGAGTATCAGGCAGGTAACCTTTCCAGTTTTGGGAGGAGTTACCCTTGTTTTGGATTTATCACCCACTTACTCACTGAAGCCTCATAGATTGATCGTAATTCCAGATGGGATTACTGAGTACGACATAGTAATAGGATATGATATTCTACGGAAAGAGCATTTACTACCAGACCCCCATGAGGGTGAATTGGTTTGCCGCAAAGGAAATAAAGTTGTAACTGTATCCACAGATATTAGGAAAACTAATCCTCCTTCACACACTTGTACTTTGATTGAAAATGTGAAGATACCACCCAAAAGTAGTATAGCTCTGGAAGTAGGTATCAGTCCATTGAGTGGACAAGATGGAAAGCTTATTTTGTTAGAGGGTAAAATGAATGACAAAGTTGAAATAAATGCCTCTATATTAAACATAATAGGTAACAAGGCAGTGATCATTGTTAGCAACACTTCAGATAGTGTGAAAAAGCTGAAAAAGGGCCAACAAATAGGCAAAGTAGAAGTTATTGATGATGAACCATCAATAAATATAGTTGAACTTTCTAACCAGGAAGTGGTTGAGAAAAAGGAGTGGACATTAGAGACACTGTATGAGTCTTTTTGTTTGAGTGAGTCTGATATAACATCTTCAGAAAGAAGTCAAGTTTTGACTCTTTTAAGTAACTATCCTTCAGTTTTGAGTTTGAATGATTCTGATGTTGGTTGTACTTCGGTGATCAAGCATAAGATTGAAACAACTACAGAGGAGCCTGTACAGGTCCCTGTACGACGATTGCAAGGTCCAGTATTGAAAGAAATAGAGGAGTGTTGTAAAAGACTGGAGGAAGATGGCATCATCAGGCGGAGTAAATCACCGTATTCCGCACCGGTAGTACCTATACGTAAGCCAGATGGTACCATTAGGTTATGTATTGACTATAGGGCCTTAAATAAAATAACAAAGGGAGATAGTTTCCCTATACCAAACTTAATTGACATGTTATTTAGCCTCCAAGGAATGAAGTACTTCACGACCATTGATTTGGTCAAAGGCTATTATCAGGTGGAGATGGAGGAATCAAGTATTGAAAAGACTGCATTTACGACACCTTTGTCGCATTGGGAATTTCTCCGGATGCCATTTGGTGTCAAAAACGGGCCTGCCACTTTTCAACGCGGCATGAGAATGGCTTTGTCACATATTCCTTGGACAGAGACAATGGTCTACCTAGATGATGTCTTGATAATTAGTGAAACTTTCGATAAACATTTGGAAATCTTGGAAAAGGTATTAAAAGCCTTCCTGGACACTGGATTTAAGATCAAACCAGCCAAAACTTTTATGTTGAGAAAACAAGTCCAATATTTGGGGATTTTGTTTCAGAAATAGGAGAAAATGTAATGCGAATTAGAAATTATTAGTTAAGTATAGACTATAGTAATTTAATGTATTTATCCTCATATATAAGCCACCTCAACTGAACGTAAATCGTAGACTGATATTATTTAGTAGTAATGTAAAATTTATATACAGCAGACTAATTAATCTCCAAGTTATTCTAAGAAGTTGTTACTCACATAAACTCCTCACTATTATTTCCGAACTCCTTGAAACCATAGAAACCTTAAATATATGACATTACATGATCTCAAAATAAAGCCTTTGAAGAACTCTTAAAGCTTATTGATAATACCACAACTGTTATCTTAATATATACTGTATCGATGTATCAATAACGCTTCACTCACATTCTGTTACTAGATATGATATAAGATATGCTTTCTAATTGTAATATATTAAGGCAGGTGCTTGTGCCTCAAAGTAATGACAATAACTAGAGTGAGAAGTTAATATATCCTCTTCACTTTTCCAATAAAAATTATTTTATTTGCACAAGAGCTGAAACAATTTCTCGACATAAATAGTTTTCTCGAAAGCGGAAATTGGTAGAAGTTGGAAAGTGCGAGAAAATCTTGGAGTAAAAAAACAAGGTGTTTTAGAAAATAAAAAGTCGTAACCAATATTACCTTGAAGAGAACTGAGTTACTACAGACCTACTCGAGAGAAAAGACCCACACTGTACCAAAACAATCTGTTGATATCTCTAAAAGAGGTCCTAGAAGAGTCTTACAGATTTCGAGACCACATATATATCCTCCCATCAAAATTAAATTATATTCTTATATAAATAAAGAATTAATTAATTTATGTTCAATCCTCTTTGCGGTTGATATGGAAGTGACGTCAACAGAATGGCTTTAGAGAGGATAACTGATGATTGCTGCTCCACACATTAGTAACGCGCTATGCTACTGATCCTGTAGCCGAATAGAAGATGTGCGCGGCGTGTGTGCTTATGGTGAGACGCTATTTCTATTTGTCTAGCAGTCGCCTATTCCAACCTCTCCGTATTCAATCCTCCCTATACAACTTACTCGATTCTCACCGCTCAATTAAAAAACATGAATGGTTTCAGTAAAAGTGTATAAATACACAAAGGCACGACAACACAATGCTCAATAAATAGAATAACATTATGGCATGGGTGAGTAGGAGAAAATGTGCGCGCGAATATATTACTCCAATGTTATTTCATCTTATTCACTCGGGAACTTCAATGTCCTGTCGACTGCAGACGTTGGGCCAAGTCAGAGCACAACATCAAACATTATAACCCTATGCGGGACGACGATATAATTCCCATGATTAATCTGATGTTAGAGAGGCAATCGAGGGATGCTTGCCTCGGAGAAATCTCATTCTAGACGCTTTACATACTCTTGCCGACTCAGTACAACGACACACAACTCTTCTTATTGAATACATACCATATATGTAGATACTAGGTAACGAACGCGCACATGGCAAGTGGATTCTAAAGACCAACACTCAAGAGTAGAGCTCTCAGTACGCATTCCTCATAGCCATAGTGAAAGTGTAGCTCTTTACTCGGTTTTGGTCGCGATATCTATATAAGGAGCCGCGACAACAATAGTTTCGAATAGGGCTCAGCCATAAGAGCTCCGGGTGTGTTATGGTTATCCTGTACCCTCAATCCCGCTGGAGAAGCGTAAGGGGGACCAGGGCACAACAGGAGCAGACACCGGAAGCCATTAAATGCCAGGTGAAGGGAAGAAAAAGGAGAGGGGGCGCCAGGGGGACATCATAATAGGAATGGAAGTAAATACCACAATACGTAAGGGGGAATTGGAGGCAAATGAACCAATAAAAGGAAAGCTGGAAAATACGGACAAAACAAAATTGGGGAATATGCAAAACTGAAAAACGGAAAACGTGCTACATTTGCAGAATTACTCCATTTTAACTGCATATTCTGATACCCCCTCACCGCGAGGTAAGTGGGCACGGTTATCGAGGGGGATGAATATATATATATTATTATATATATTATTATATATATATATATTATATATATATAATATATATATATATATATATATAATATACTATATATATATATATATTATATGAGAACGAACGAACGCATTAGGAAACAGGAGGGAAAATGAAATAGACAGAATCAGAAGCGGGAACTGAGTAAACAAGGACTAATATCTCCAAGAAGCTTTACAAAAGTTCTAATTGCTTTTTTATTATTTATTTATTTATTTTATTTATTTATTTATTATTTTGTCTGAAAGAAGGGGAGAGTTA
>JABUQX010026707.1:75000-77500 GCA_015478945.1 Trachelipus rathkii | reverse complement strand
AAATTACATTAAAGGAAAAAATTAAAATAAATGGAAAGTAAAACACACACTGTCCCTTGCCTAACGCAATTCACTCAGGTGGGCGCAGACACGGATTTAAATAGAGGAAGATAAATATAGGGGGCAAATAAAAGAAGGCAAAGGAGGTTCCACAAAACAGCTGTGGCTGGAAAGAAGGAGGTACCACAACGAGTGATCCTTGAATCTCCATAATTAACACAATATTCATTGAGAGAAGCAAGACCTCTTGTATTATGGGGCCACGCAGTGGTGGGAGAATGCAGAGGTCAATTCCTCGAAGCATCTGCCGTTGTAATACCTATAGAAAAGAGATAGGGCACCGACGTCGCGACGCAGAGAAAGAGGGTCAGGGAGTCAGAAAGTATGGGACAGTTTTATAAGCCTCTTAGCCTTAGCGTCAACTCTATCCAAAAGGAGGGTGGAACGGAACCACCCCAAATGTGGGAACAGTATTCCCAATACAGGCATTCATGTCAAACCAACTGTTAATGGTCTGTATATGAACTATGGGATCCTATTCACCGACTATTTTCAAAGAATCTATCGTAAAAAATTTTAGTTTACAGAGCAATACAACCTATGTTCAACTTGGAAAGCTTTTTTGATGAAGAAATTTGCCGCATTAAGTAAAATTTAATTAACTGTGATTATCCACAATATTCAGTTGAAAATTTAATTAATAAAACCATAACAAAATTATATAGTAAAGAAAGGTAAAAAAATAGAAAAATTCAATGAAAATTTCTTCTTCAAAACTTATAATGCTATAGACTCAATACAGAAAGAGCTTGCTTCGTAATATTTTGAAACTCTCACCTCAAAATAAAAAAAAGAAGCACCTCAAAAATTAAAGTCAGACTAACCATAAATCCAAATAACTGTCATCTTCCTTTAGCACAAGAGATGCTTTGACCAACAACCATCACGTTGTGTACCAATTTAACTGCCCTGAGTCAGACTGTACGTCGACATATATTGGTTACACGACGAATAGATTGTCGGACAGGGCATGTCAACATCGCTACAGTCCCAGCAAAATCTATGAACATTTCAACACGGCACATGGTCAATAAACTATTAGTAATATTTCTAAACACTTCAAAAATTTTACGGATCATGTGAAGTCCAGAAACTTAAAATTGCGGAGGCCTTCAACTAAAACACGCAGACCAGACATAAACATAAAATTAATGTATTATCTGTTAGACTAAATATAATTTGATTTAATTAATTATATATCAATTTGTGACACATCTCTTTGCAAGAAATAATCCTCTCTAGATGTGCTGAATTATAGAGACGACAACCGTTGGGAATCTTAAAATAAATATACTTTGTAGTAAATTTTTTCAAAGATTATTTAAGGAAATTAAAATTATGTATAGAAATAAATTTTTAAAAACTTTGGAAATAAAATCAAAAACTTTTATAAAATCAAAAGGCTGATGTTTGAATTCCTAATTTTTGTTTATTATAACCAAAGAAGATTATGAAATATTAAGATTAATTTTATTAAAAAGGTAACAAATATTAAATATTTAAAGTGTTAGGAACAAGTCTAATTAGTTATGCATGATATTTACTTGAGGAGGATTAACTGAATTAAGACTATAGAGGAGGGGGGCTAAACTTTAACATCATTGAAATATCTAAATAAAATAAATTGATTTAGGTTTACTGATTAAATATTTCATAAATAGATTTTGATAAATTTGTTCGCTAATTCTTTGCTTGATGTCCAATTTAATCACATTCAGTTCTTGAATAAATTAAAAATATAAATTAAATTTTATTATTTCAAAATTTAAAATAAAGTAAATTTTTTATTAAATTTAAATTATTCGTATGTTAATAAAGTATA
Source organism: Trachelipus rathkii (assembly GCA_015478945.1). Classification (NCBI taxonomy): domain Eukaryota; kingdom Metazoa; phylum Arthropoda; class Malacostraca; order Isopoda; family Trachelipodidae; genus Trachelipus; species Trachelipus rathkii. Next base: position 75,618 of record JABUQX010026707.1, on the reverse strand, counting down.
ATAGGTAACTAAATTATTTAACGTCATAATTAATTAGCCGTGGTATGGGTAAGGGTTTGATCGCCTAGTCCTGATTATAGGTAGAAATCTACCTAAAGAAAATCCCTCTTGAATGCCCGTCAGGTGTAAAAACTTTTTTAAAAAAAATAAATAAAACAGTTCCATAAATATAAAGAAAATAGGGGATAATTATCTTAAAGTTAATATGCAATCAAAAAAAGGAAATTAAAATAATAAACAAATTTAATAACAAAACCAAAAAATAAGTAAAATCATCCTTAAATCTTACCGAAAGAAGATAAAGTTGTTTAACGGCATCTAAATTAAGAACGTTGGTCTTTTTTTTTTTTAAATAATTTTTTTTTTATACCTTAAATATAAAATAAAAGTAAGAAATAAAATAAATAGAAGATAAAGTGGTTACGGATGTGTTTTACCGGCGCATTTTGATGATGCTTACTGCGCTCGTTAGATCTTTGCTTTTTTTTTTTTACGTTATATTTTTATAATTTTAAGAATTAAACATTATTTTTTATATAAAAAAAAATAAAATTATTAATAAAAGATACTATATCAAACTTTATCAGCAGTTTCCTGAGTTTACTAAGAAAAAAAATA
>JABUQX010026707.1:52500-70000 GCA_015478945.1 Trachelipus rathkii | reverse complement strand
ATACCACCCACACACACACACATATATATATATTATATATATTAATGAGAATATATATATATGTACGAATATAGATAGATAGATAGTGTATGTATATAGTATACGTATTACACTAATCGAATCATATAACTAAGCCTTCATATTAAGTCAGTAGTTATATAAGTACGTATTGATCTACATATAATAGATACCAGGTAATCTCAATATATATTTGCTAGGTTGCAGATGTATCAGGACAATTGGAGATACAGTTGAGGAAGCTTTGAAAATTTACCGCCCGCGAAATCTCTTCATGAAGGTGCTTCCCCAAAGCACTAGGTCAAACAACATTTGAACACTCCTCTCCTGCGTATGTAGGCTTAGTTCCCGGAGACGCTGTAAAAACTGGAATGGTCTTTCAGAAAAAGAAACAGATCAAAAAGAGGCTCTTCACCTATATATCATTATCAAGGTAAGTTTAGAAATAACAGATATTTAAATAGGAATAATGAACGCCTATATAGAAAGCATGTCTGATTTGCAGTTAAAGCCGCGATATCTGGGAATCATACCATACTATTTTTATATGGCTTATCATGCTTTTAGTTCAAAGAATATGAACGTTTATAAAAAGGTATTATATGTTCAGATATGGCTATGATTTGTGGCGTCACAGTTCAACTTATTCTGAATTTAGAGGTTATGTTAGGCGTAATCTATTGGTTATTTTATGTTTTCTTCTCTAAATCTATGGTGATTATTTGATAATTTATATAATGTGATTTCGCCTAGACTTAATTTATCTCCATGGTCGATACTGCGATAGTAACATATATAATTCCATTTTCAAGTAGAGCAGTTTAAATTTAAAGACGTCAGCGATGAAGGCATTATTAAGGATGATTTTTTTATTTTTTTTAAGAAACAATATCAATTTTGACTCTTTTTTTATTTTTTTATTTTTTTCTATAGTTCTATTCAGGATTAAGTGGAACGTACGCAATATCAATTTGCGAGATCCTGAATTGCCAATTGAGTATATTTCACGTGACGAACAGAATTTGGGGGTAGCACGAGGTCGAAAAATTTTGAATGAAATATCACATATTGATTTTTTTACATAACTTCATAATTTTAATCACAATTGCAAAGTTGAGGTTGAAAAATTATTGACAAAATAGTATTATCTACATTTTTTTTATATGATTAATATGATTCCATTTCAGAAATATTGACTTACTTCGTATTTGCATCCGAAAAGAAAATGACGAGTTTTGGTGCTCTCAAAGATGGAATGAAGAAAAAATGCACTGCCACGTAAAGATTGAAATATAAAAAAAAGGTTTTCTGAATGTATATTTTTTTTATGTTATTTTTACTTGCTGCGCCCTTTTTAACCTCGAATCTCGTAGACTGAAAATTCTAGTTGTTCATACGGAAATACTTAATGATGTCTTAGAGGTGTAAATAATTGTTTTTTTTTTCAATATAAATATGTTTTTTAATATTCTTTAATTTGAAATATAATTATCATACGTTAAGGATTTTGCTACTGGACAGCTGTTAAAATTTTTAATTGAGGATAGTAATGGTATAGACAATTATGTTATTCAGTAATTTTTGGTAATCTGCTATTCAGCATTTGAGATGATAGTTAAAAAAAATAAATAATGTTTGTCGTGTAAAGGTAAGAAAGAAAATGCATATAAAACAGAAATAATAAATGATAAAATAATTAAACTTGTATTGAAACCCGCCCAGTGATTATAACGTTTTAAAAGTTTCTTTTTACTATTTTAATAGCGGAGATAAAAAAAAATAAAAGGAAATTATAAATAGAAAAAAAAATATAAAAATAGGAAATGGCTGAATAATACCAATGTACCCCTGATACCATATCACTTAGCTAATCTCGTACTAGTTATATATATACTAACCTATCCCACCCTACATTATATATTCGTATATACTCTATGGATACTAGCCCTAGCCTATAAAATTATAGTACCTATTATAAGGCTACTGACCTATAGGGCTATAAGCTAACTATATCTGATAAGTACCTATATATATCACTAATTATTATATAGGGTTAGTATATATATAATTATCTATATATACTATAGTATAATATATATAATCATGCTTAATATATGATTACTACTATAAGCTACTATATATATAATATATATACGTATAATATTATTATATTATATACTGATATAGTAGGAATCTATAGACAGATATTACTACTATACACTAATACAATAGGATAGCGCCTATATATTATAACTACATACTATATGTAATATATTATACTCATATCATAGCTAAACTACGATACATATAATAATATACTTATATATAATACCTATTATATACTGATTTAAGTATATTTACTACCTATGATAGTTTTCCTTTATAGTTGTGCAGCTTATTCAAAGTTTGTATATACTACTACTAATATACTAAAATTAGGGAACTAGATATAGCAATATAATAGATATATACTATAAATCTAATATATTTATATATTAATAGTATACCAAATATAAATCAATAACTTACTTAGATATAATAATACTGATATATACTAAACTATATAAAATATACAACATATACAGCCTATCGTGAAAAAAATAATAGAACATAATAGTTATATATAGTTAAATATGATAATCGATATACAATAAGCCTATATCCAATAGCTAGACCATTATAAAGTATATATCTATATATATATATATATTATTTAGTTATACAAATACGTATTAATTATATTTATATATAAAACTTAAATAGACTTATATAATATTAGTGATCTAAGACAGTATAAGTATAATAATTAGTATTGCGTACAATTAATATATAATAGTAAGGGGGTGCAAATAGACCTATGACTATGCTCATAATAAATATATTACTGTATGTAGATATAATAGGTAATATATCCTATAATGATATAGCTTAGTAGGTGTAAAAATCATTTTATGTGGCTAGTATAACTACTATATATAATATACTATATATATATAGTATTACTATAATATATATAGTTAATACTATTATATGTATTATATATAATATATACTATATATAATATATAACTATATGTATATATAGCGTATATATAGTCTTATAGTATATATATATTATATATATATATAATGAATATTATGAACAAGTAGTTATGGGGAAACAGTTGACCGATAGCCACCCTTTTCGAGATATGAAGGAATAGATAAGTATATATTCTGAACTGCGAATATAATCCTATTATATGGGTAGGCGTCCAAACCGTGTAAATTTCAAGTCTGTCTAGGATGCTATATAGAGTGGTAGGTCACCCCTGGAGGTGAAGACGCCAGTATTTGCGCTTACGCCCTTGTGGGCGTGATCTGAGCGGGTGAGTTAAGCCGTAAATCGAGAGTTAGAATATCCGAGCGTGATGACCGTGTAATCTCGGCGGTCATGTGCTCGAGATTACTCAGTGCGCAGAGAGCGCGCGCGCGCACACACACACACCACACACACACATACCCATTAGTATATATTAATTATTTATTTTACGTCGAGGAAGTAGGTTTCCGGAAGGAAACCACTTCTGAGTTGTTTAATTATCCTTCTGCGTCTCTTCAGTCACCTCAGCGTCTCACGTTCAGCGCCCTTGTTTTGGCGTTCCGCAAATCCGATATTACAGTCTACCGTTCGGACTTTTTGTGTTCTGTCTTTGGATCGCCTCCGCAGCATCGCTCAAGCTCAGAGTTCGCACTGCCTCGGCCAGGGTGCTTGACATCGGGCCGCCACATTCCGGCTCCGCGCTCCAGCTCACGCCCCGCCCGCACCCAATACCGCACGCGCACCGCACCGTCAAAGCGCAGTAGAGACCTAACCACGCTTACCGGACCTCATCCTCTGCGACCCTTTTTTTATTATTATTATTATTTTATTATTATTATTTTTATTTTACTATTATTATTATTTATTTTAGTTGATTTATTTATATATTATTTATTGATTATTATTATTATTTTATTAATTATCTATTATATAATTATTGCATTATTTAATAATATGTATTCTCCATCCGCCGGGCAGGGTTTCTCTTCGGCATCCGGTTAGAAGTTTCCAATAATACTTTCTACCACTTGGAGTTAGCGTTATCGTATTGGGTTAAATTTCGGAAGCGGTGTGTAGGATGGGGAATGGTAAAGTCTTCGTGAGACGACGCGTTAGCGTCCCCGTGGTTCCCGTAAGTGGGGTACCTCGCACCCCACCCTTGAACAAATCGAAGAGTAGTCGCCTTAATTGAGGCTGAATATATGGCTGAGAGGATCCAGTAGTTGAATTTCTAGAATGACGCACTTGGTGCGTGAATCTTGACGGAGCTTCTGCTCCTGCACCGGCGTGCCGCCCCACTGCGCGTGCCTCTGCACCCGTTAATAGTACATTCATATAAACACAATAGTTGGTGTGTTTTAATAAGGGTTATCGAGGTCGGTAGAGTTCGAAATTATGCATGGTTATATAAAGTTCGTCTGATAGGGCGGTGTCCTAACGAGCACCCCCCATTTAAGGGATCTCGACTGCAATAAAAGAGCACAGAGTGCAAAAGACAGAGGTTCGAACGGCACGGACATGAAAAGGATGAAAGGATGGATAAAAGAGGGGAAAGCCATGAAGATAGAGTCTGAGAACCTCAGAGGTCGTAGGATGCTGAGTCGTAGTCATGCACCGGGTTGCCAGGCTCCGGGCGGGTGCCGAGTTATTAAATATATAGTGTAAATTGATCACGAATTATGTGATGTCCATCGACGTCTAATATCATGATCATTGGTCATTGTCTTGTTGACCGAGAAGAACACCATCCTAACCGAGTAAATAAAACTTTCTTAGTAAAAACGAGCGCTTTTATAACTACAATTTTATTTGCAAAGAGAAGCCAAACACGTTAAATCATAAATCAAAACCACCATACCAGGCCTGCATCCAACCTCCCTCCTGACCGAATCTCGTGATCTATATCTATTGATTAGAAGGTCACAGTTATCTGAAAAGTATGCATTTTGGATAAACTAACATAATCAGTTCTTCCTATACAAAACATCAACCATTATTGTGGACGTAACAAAGTGTTTTCGCAATTAATAAAGCTTCTTCGTATCGATGGACTGAGCTTAAATGAATATAATTCCCCCAAGACAAAACTTAGGCACATCTTAAAGGAATAACTGTTACGTTAAAAAGTTTCAAACACTTAAACACCGCCAGTACACGTAACTAGATATCAGCATACAAACCGTAAGCCTAGCTTACACTTTTCTTAAAACTTATTCGCTGTTAATATTTAACACTCTAAGACTGTGAATAATTTAACAAAATAAACGATATTAAAGTACACTGGTGTGTAATTATCATACAGACCAGGTTTTTACGTAACCGTAACAAAGTTTTCACATTAAGCTAAAGCTAACACTAGCTGCCGTTCATAATCTTAGAAGCTAGGTGACCAAATAAACTTCCACAAGAACTTGAGAAAAAAACCCACACACTACGTCTAAAACAGGAAACAGCCCACGTCAACATTAAGCACACAGTACCGCACTGTAACCCAGTAATACAGTAACTAACCAAATCATTCCAAACAACAGACTAAACTAATATTACACGACATCTTGTCAAGAAGCATGAATCTCTAAAAAACAATAACAATCCGTTATATTTTACCAATTACAATCGTGAATATATTAACACAAAAAATATTAACATATAACAATTGACATGAGATTATTCATCACACGAAACCATTCGAAAAAGTATGCATACATAACACAACCAGAACGAATAAACAGCATCATCATCAATGTAGTCAATCGAACATACTGGTATACATAAACAACTTTTCATATTTATATAACATATAATTTTCATTGAAAAGGAGGGTAATTAAATACATAAAAACATATAAATACATAAAATATAAGTTTATTTTAAATATATTAATTCATCTAATCAGGAACATAGAGATCAGAGTTGTGTACTTCCTATATATCGCTCTTAAAGATTCAACATCTTTAAAAGGATGTACAGTATAAACTTCCTTCTAGCAACACTAACACCCAATTTTTCGGCACTATTTTGAGGGCCTTAAGCAGCACTACTCCATTCTCTCAGACAGAGAGAAAGTAAAACTCTATCCAGGCTGATAGTTATTAATGCACATCCCTGCTAAGTATACTGTGGACGGTGTCTGGTATAACGGGAGACCACATGTTTCGTGTGTAAACAGTATCATTCATGGAGTCTACACCATGATCTATAATGTTTATTGTCATCAAGATGATGTCAACATCGTTACAGAGTGTTAGATGCGTTAAATCTGTTTTTTAATTCTCTAAGCGCAATCATCTGTAATATTTTCAAGAATGATTCGAACTGTGACACCATATACACGTGACGAATGAAGGTCACACAATCGATGGGTTCCAATATTTCGTACAATCAAGGGTTTTTGAATAATTGTCACACCCGACGAAGCACAATTTTTCTTATCTTATTTGACCACTCACACTGTCACTATCTCCGACATAGATATGATTCACTACTCGTCGACTCACCACTGAAGAAACATTACCCATTATCCTCTAGCCATGCAGCCGGAGCGAAATGAATCCTCGTATGAAATCTCATCAGCACAAACGAAATAAAGGTCTATTAATTTGACTCTCTGGCAGGAATAAAGCAATGTATCGGTACTCCAATCATGGTTGACGATTAAAATTGTTATTGACACAACCGTTGGGAATACGCAAGCTCCTCTGTGAAGATCTATCTCAAAATGCATATACGTCGGAAGATGCGGGCGAGATGTCATCGTACCCCCGTACAGCGCGAGAAAATTATCCGTACTTGAAGGGAAGATTCGTATTGCGTAACATACCCTTTATAGGTAAATGAGATTTTTCTGTTCAACACAATCAGGAGACACCAGTAATCAAAGAACTAGCAACGCCGGACGACACGACACCATCTCAGTTCATACAAAAGGGCTACATAATGATTGCTCGTTCAAGGAACAAACGACAAACAACAACAACAACAACAACCAACACAACAACAAACAACAAACAACAACAACAACAACAACAACAACAACAACAACAACAAACAACAACAAACAACAAACATAGTACAAAAAATAAGTTCTCTATATATACACGCCAACGAATATATGCTAAACGTAAATTGTTTTCCATACATAAACAAAATCTAGCAATATACCAGAATCTAAGAATATAAGGCACAATGACAAACCAAGCGGCGACACCTTCGAACTAGAATAAACAACTTAACATTAAGACAAAGTTCCGATACTGTTAATAGCGGTAAGGAGTACTGCACAAGCAAATACCATAAACCGTAGACCTATTACTCTTTTTCAAGCATATCTTTTAATTTGCGCTTGATTTCATAATCATGTTAATTTTAACTTCTACGATGTACAATCAAGATGAGGAACCAAAAAGAAAATTCAGTCCAACCAAAATGAGTTCTTTTATATACTAACCATTGGAACTATATCGCATAATTATACTTTCTTTACAATAATTTAATTATGAGGTCCTCAAACGATAGCATACTCTGAAGCTAAAGAAAGATACATGATACAACGACAATACTAATACATCAACTTAAGCAAAGGGAACATAATATGGTGTTGGTTAACAATTATACAAAGCGTCCACTATCAAAAGCATGATAAAGTAAGAACTCGTAATAAAAGTACACGGCGCTAACTGCTATTCCAATACTTTCCCTAAAGCGATAAAACTCTATACGATATACATATAACGGGGTATAATCCTATGCACAGTTGACCATGAGTAGATAAGTTCATTAATCAGAGAGAGGGCATTTATCATAATATCTTGACCGCAAATCATTATACACACGGCAACGCAATAATTCGTAAACTGAGTAACAAAGTCTATTATCAAACATAACACAAAATATAAGTTTTTACTTATATCTAACCACTCGAATATATGGAACCTGTTGAACCAACAAAGCTTTTAGCGTCAATAAAGTGAATTTCTTAATAAATTGAACTTAAAGGATACTATAAATGTATCACAAGGGGGCAAAACTTACAAATTACCATTCCGTGTTATGAATACAAATCGTAACAATATCAACTCGACAAACTCCTCTAGCCTGTAACTTTGTTTCAAACGGTAAAGTTAGCTAAAACGAGTATAAGGTCACCCACAATACGCGATCAATGGATCCCTACTTTTACCTCAGACAATATCCAGCAAACTAGGTAAAGCATGCCTCATACTAACAAAAATCCCTAACAAAGTGCACCAAATTCTCATCAAAGCATACCAAAGTCTGGAACCGATGAATAATAACAATCCATCTTAATCATCAAAGTGTCACTCGTTTTGAGCCGGCATAAGACTATCATTGTCCTAAGAGCATAAAACAATAACGACAATCTAGGCAAATTCTAGGGCAAAACCCATAATTTACGCCAGATCGAAAGATAAAACTTATACACTAGGTTCTTCACCAGTTGCTTATCCATAACACACTCCATACGTCCAGTATAGAACACAAGTTTCACATATCTTAACAAAAACTCATGAATTTCTCTAATGCAACAGTCACGATGGTTTATTTCACATTGTACATAGATAATATTGTAAAACAGTTTAACGTACGTTGCCTAACTTACAAGACCATAAACAGTCTTTATTCAATTAATTCAGCATTAATCAAGCTACCTACACCATCCCACTGCAGTCCCACCCTTACACCGTCGCCCAACACACGACCTCTGGTGATTCTAATTAGAACATCTTGATTCAAGTCCTGAATCTATTTACAAAGATTACTCATTCTTGGGGCAAAAAAACATAAACATTAAAAAGAATCAGAGTCTTTAGGTCCTATCAACTAACAACGAAGAATCTTAGTCTTAACCCAAACAAAAGTTTTAGCTTTCATAGAAACTACTAGCTTACCCAATTGAAAGCAACACGACGACCTAAATATGGGACACAAAAGATTACGAACCCTTGATCTATTCTATCAGTAGCAAATATCGTCACACATTAATTCACTCATTAACAACTGAGCAAACTGAATCCAAGAGTAAAGAGAGGAAGACAGATTCTCGTCCAACCACATTAACTTCACTCATTAAACAAACTGAAGTCAACACCTGTAGTATCCAGAGTGTAAAGACAAAGAAGCTCAAATTCTCCCTTTTAATCTGTTTCGCACTAAATTCTCTTGCTTTGTTAGGAAAGTGAGCATAACCTTTCGAGAGGGATATATATATATTTATAGGATGATAATAATACTAATATAATATTATATAATATACTTATATAAACCATATAATATATTATAATTTATATTATATAAATATATACAAACTAGTATAATTAACGCTAACATTAAAAGATTCCCCTCCCAGAACCATAGTATATAATCACAGTATATCTAATAATCAGTATGAGATGATATCAAATAGACATAAAACTTAAGAAAGAAAACACCTAAACCCTCAAGTACCTGCCATTAAAACTAACTACTATTACCATCAAATTCATAAAATAATACGATAATATTATATAATTATATTATATATATATATATAGTACACCCAATATATATCAATATAATATATAATATACTTAATTATATATATAGTACTCGAGGTATACTGAGGACTATATTTGATAGTGAATATGACTCTTTGAGAAAGCACACCACCGCTATCAGATGTGATATTAGTAGCTAAATGATTGAGAAATGAAAAAGCAGGAGCAACCCAATAAGGTATAAGGACGTGATGGTTCAGGTAAGCACTTAATAGCCTGTCTTTCCAGCAACAATACTTGATTAGATGTTATTTAAGTTTTAGAAGTGAATACGAGTTTAGGCAACTAAGATAACTATAGCGAGAAGAATAAAAATCCAATAGTATTAATATTCCTCTATTAATTCTAAATGATAGTATATTAATTCAATAATAAGAAGTGTAAATAAAATCTAGAATGTTGTAGAGTTAGTATTTATATAATTAGTTATATGAGTATTTTTTAACCAATACCACAACTATATCTTAATATAGAAATAAAGTTTATATTTGCGAGATTATCTACATTTAACTTGTGCACTAGTAAGACATAGTTAATAAGCTTCTATCCTTCTACAACGACAGAGCAAAAGAAGATCGTTATAGAATTCTTAAACAATAACATCCATTTAGAAAAATTCGGTCCTCATTTAGATACAATATCACTCTGAATAGAATATATCTACTAAATCAATCACACCCGCACAATTGCAGCAACCAAGTTTTACAAATAAATTCAGTCTTTCGTTATAAATATGCACCTTCTGAAGCTACATTTAAAAAGCAAAGGAGTATTATGTAGTGTGCTAAAGAATCGCACTTATTTTTAGCGATTCTGTCATAGCTTTTTAATCATCCATTTGTGAACTTTTTTACCCTTTGAGTGTATATATATAATATATTCATTGATTTTATGAATAGAAGTAAATAAGATAATAAATAATCATACACTCATACAATCATGTAGCATATATAGCAGTTATAATACAAGTCGAAATCTTATCCTTGTACATGACGGGTTGATAATAGTCTATGTAAGTAGAACAAAAAACACCCACGTACGTACAGCAGATGAATAGATATCTATGCGTATAGAGCCGAACGAACCAATCAATACACATAATCTCCTCGTCTGGAAAGGTATATGCCAGAACCAACAATCGTACTCAAGTAACATATGAAATATTTACAGCAAATAATGACTAACACAAACAAAGAACATAGAGCTTGTAGACAAAACAGGCATCAAGCCCCAATCTAACGCAATACTAACTAGACTACTCAGCGTACCTGATGTCACACATCTCAAGAGTACTGTTAAGTCATGAACATATATCTGATCGGCCTATCAGTTTAAATAATCGCAAGAAATACTATAAGACCTCCTAGACATGACTTACACACAGATGACCTAAGATCAATAGATTTTGTCAGGGAACTAATATATATAAATCTCGTCGTCAGTCTCACCGACAATGCAGGTATTATATACGACCAGCAGACCATAAAATCAAACTATGATGCTATAATAATCATAATTAACATCATAACCGCACTCACTAACTAAAAGAACTTACTATCTAAACATATGAAGCACCATAAGAGATATCTCCACGCACACCACTAGAAGCAAACATACATAAGCAACCTTATAACAACAAATATGATCATATCGAATAGCCATCTAATATTAGAGTCACAATATGAATTAAGTACTGAAGAGAAAGTTAATGATACTATAGTGAGCTCTCGAATCGGAGATGAATCAGAAGTAGATATAGTAATCCCACAAGAGGTAAATAGCTACAACTACATTACATAAACAGTATACACAATCCCGGCATATACATAAGTATTATATAAGTAGTATCTGGTAATGATAATATCAACATAAAAATACAATCCATAATCATCAAGTTATTTATTTTACAGCAGTAACTAATTACATAAATAAAGGACTTACAGTTAGAAGGGAAGGGTTACAACAAACACTAATTATAACAATATACACATTAATTAATATTAAATATAAAACAGGCCTCACAACACCATTGATATTCTTATTATATGTATTAAGTCAAGAGCTATACTATACTCATAAGCGCAGCTATTCATACAAACCAGGTAAAAACCAGATAACAAAAAAACAAAATAACTTATCACCGATAGTAATAAAATACTTAAGATAAATCTGTAAAAATACAAATTAACAAAACTTAAAACTTAAACACAACGCATCAGACCGACACGTACGACTTACCGTGCAATATTAACCTAAACTGCTATAATACTCGAGAACGAACACTAAATACTATCGTTGGTTAGATCATTAGACATAAATGATAGGTCTCAATAAGCTACAGAGCTAATGGTAACCGATGAAATAACATAATTTAATATTGATATAATATGTACGATCAGTAAATAAATACCATATATATACTAATTACAAAACATACTGGCACTACAATAAATTAGAACAGAAATGAGATCGCGTACGTCACCGAAAAGTCAACTATAGTAATGAGTATTATAAATATGACAAGATAATATCAGTGCCCACAATACCCTATAACATATCATAATCACTTAACTATTACGTCAGAAATCTACTTATAAAGCGAACTCACAGCACAACACACAGTATATATATATATTATATTAATATATATATATAATATATATATTAATATTATATATAATATTAAAATGATATATATATAGTATTTATATATATATACTTATATATATAATTAATATTATAATAATAATAATATATATTTATATAATAATTTCTATAATATAATATATATATATTTATATATATTAAATATTATATATATATATTATTATTAATTTTTATACTATATTATATAATATAACTATTAAAAGATTAAAATATATGTTTATAATTATTAATATATATATCACGAAGTGCGACTCCTGTCAAATACGTGTACTCGTGTCTGAGACGGTTGACTATAAATGAATGAAACATCTTTTGTCTTTTCTAATGTGTATAGAACTATAGATATCTATATCTATATATATTATATATATATATAATAATATATTATATATATATATATATTATTATATATAAATAATATACTATAAAATATATATATATATAATATATAATAAAATAGTACAGTTTTTCACGTTTGATTCTTAAAAAGAATTCCCTGGAGCATTAACTATTTTCTCTATTTTTCAGAGAAGGATGAATTTTGCTATTTACAATGCAATTTGTTGATATATCTTATGAAAAAAGTGGATTGAAATAAGCAAATGTTAATTACATTAATAAAATTATTAAGACTTATGAGCTCACATATGAATAACGAAGTAGGACAGAATGCCGTTAATTATAATACCAGTTTATAACACATTAACAAAATAGACAAATAATATATCCTTGCCCAACAGTAATTGTGGATATGTATCGGTTGAATTCGTATATAATAGTATAGAATTCTCTCTCTCTCAACATTGTTTTATCTGACGCTTGAATACGTACTCAATTATTTAAATAAATTTTTAGTTATATAAAAAAATTTTTTATATATAAATAAATAAATAATTATAACTGATTGTGACTAGATACTTTAAGCAATAGAGAATTTTTTGATCATCTTGAAATTGATTTAAGTTTTTGACTAATCGAGGAAAACCACATGGATTATTTTTGAATTAAATAAAAAAGAAAATGTTTTGTCATGGTGAGATGAAACTCACGTAAAAATTTAATTATTCATTATATTATATATTTTATATATATATATATACTGATATATACATAGTATTAATAATAATATATATTAATCAAAAATCAAAAATATATAATATATATATATTTAGACTTTAATATAATAACTAATATATATATTATTAATTATTATAATTATATATATATATTAATATATATTATCAGTAATAAATTATATTAATATTAATATATATATATGCAAAGTTATAGTGTACTTAAAAAGTTAACTTAATTAAATTAAATAATACATTAGTGCTGTCATCCATGAATTTAATTGTTTATGTGTTCAATAATATAATTAAGACTTAAGGTCGAATTTCTTATATTTAACCTTATCCCTATATCAATAACAAAGTTTTAAGGTCAATTTCTTTTTTTATAATATACTAATAAGTAAAAGGCCTATTATTTATCTACGCTATAGAAACATATGATAATTTCACAAAAAGAATTGATTCAATATAACTTATAATTAAAAGTGAAACAATAATATATTGTTATGACAATATATTATAAATACATTATACTTGCCTAAAATTCCCTCTCCCTCTCTGAAATTAATTCATCGAGTAAATTGTGTCCTGTCAATATATAGGTCTCGTGATTATAATATTAATTGATTGTATTAATGAATCGTCATCCGTATATAGCTATTCCTCTTTATAGCTACCTTAATATTACTATAACTAATTAAAATAACTATCATATTCTTTTGACTACTATTTAGAAAACTTAGAAAATGTTAGTATAGAAAGAGAAACAAACATTAAAAATATAAAAAAGTGCGTTGTATATATTCTGTTTAAATATCAAATAAATTGGAAAGTATATATATAAAACGTATTTTTGAAGTACTAATGTTAAATATAATAAAATATTTTATAGTATATTATTTTCTATATGTTCATTTCCTTCTAAATAAAAATGATTTATGGTATATTAAATTATCAAAAATTTAAAATTTACGAATATGGTGAAATATTATGTGTAGCATAATAATGTATGACTATAGAAGACGAGAGTCGAATAATCAAGATACAAAGATGAAGTCACCTGTGAGGTAGTAAGTTACTGGAAGTTCGCCACGATGATTTATATCTTATTACTATATTTTTATTAGTTATTAGTTCGTAATTGTTATGTCATGTATATTATTCTTTATTATTGGCACTTAATATCCATCACTATAATACCGTTTCTATAATTATATTCTAAAATAACCATGGAAATAAGATTGACAACTCCTATTTAGTAATTTCTATATTTGCATTATTCAGATATTTAAAATATATCCATGCTCAGAAACAATAAGGTAAATTGTGGTAAAGGTAAAATAAACTAAATATCTCTAACTGTTTAAGTTTTAATTTAGTATATAACTAAAAATAGTCTACATAATTATTAATTCTAAAGATAAATAGTAATTTCTAAAGGACGGGTGATGTTAATCTTATTATACATTATTATGTTAGAAAATGTATTAATTTTTTAGACGTATGAAATATATATAAAGAAATAATTTAAACGCTATAAAGCTCAAGTTTCTTCAATTCAAAAACGATATTAAATTCGATATATTGATATAAGATATATGTACGAGATATATATAATATAAAGTAATAATAGTTGTGATAGTAATAAATGATAAAATTATATAATATAATGATTTTTGAAGATTATATAAATATTTTAAATATTTTAGAGTCAGTGAGAGTGATTTTGCTCACGAAATAATTAGACCACTTATCTAACTAAATTTTTTTGATGTATGACCAGAGTTGTGGATAGAATATGAAGTCTTCCTTAATTACAAAACTAGATATAAGAACTATTATTTAGATAGTCACCATCAATATTATTTTTACACTTAGTATTATAAGATCAACTATATTCTACAATTGTGTACATAATCACTCACTTTTTACAGTGATTCCCAAAATGGGTGATTTTACCAGAGGGTTGTCACTTCTGGCATTTTTGAAAATCAATGGGATGTGGACTTGTGCAAAAAAAATAATGAAGAGAATAGTGCAACACGAAACATATTGTACTCGTTACTGATCTCTATTATACTAAGTAGACTCTATACGTCGCAATATATAGAGAACTCCAACAAAACTTAGATTTATAATGGCTCAGAGTCTACATTGTTTTTCGCTCAACATTTGTGTGATATCGAAGCAGAAAGATCTAGGAAAGAGCATAAGTTTTATAATAATATGAAAACTCAAAATAAATAAAAAATTCCCTGACAAAAAAGTCAAAAAAGAAGTCTACGTTTATTGATAGTTTAAAATGATATTATATATATAAGTATAATATGTGGAACAATCACAATACTGAATGGACAGTTCATTCGTGTCGTTTAAAATAAATAATAAAAAGATTTACAATATGTGAAAAGATATAAATGTTTTAAATTTCAGTAATAAGTGGAAAGTAAAATAAGCTTACATAATTAAAAAATACTCAAATATATAACTATGATAAAAAAACCGTGACCAAAAATTATACTGGTTATTAGTAACTCTCTTTTAATTACATAATTATATATCAAAAGTTAAGGT
The DNA here is from genome assembly GCA_015478945.1 of Trachelipus rathkii. Taxonomy (NCBI): domain Eukaryota; kingdom Metazoa; phylum Arthropoda; class Malacostraca; order Isopoda; family Trachelipodidae; genus Trachelipus; species Trachelipus rathkii. Next base: position 54,033 of record JABUQX010026707.1, on the reverse strand, counting down.
GAATATGTATAGTCGCTTGTGTACGTCAACACACATATTAGTCTCCGGGTTGTACCATTCGTCGATTGTTACGAGTTTAATAATCTCCGTCTAAAGCAATAAAAAAATAATAATATATAATATTTATTATGTTAATTAAATTATTATAAAACCATATAAAAATGTTGAAACGAAAAGAATTATCATCCTTCGTCGTTCCAACAGAATTATATAATGCATATATATAATTGATTAATCCCTGTGCTGTAGTATTGATAATATGCGAAAAGGGTCAGCAAATGATGTGTGAAAATTAAGTTCTGTATAAAAATAAAGTTTGTGTGAGTAACCGTGAAAATGTGGTGTATTTATTGTAATTGTTGAGAGATATTTGGAATAATTCTATTGTTATAAAAGTTTCGTTCTCTAACGTGAGGTATGGATTTGTGTGTAAAATAGTGTCATACGAGAGGTGTAGATGTGAATATCAGTCTTAGTCAGTGAATGGGAAAGAATGTGAGTTTGTCATTTTGACATAATTAATAATTCTCTCAAGGAAAAGAGAATGTTGTAATGTGATACAGAATTGCGAAAATAACAATAATATTCTGTTTTTAGATCGCCGCTAAATAACTGACTGATGCTACTTCAGGTTTATGATCGTTGCATACGGCCCTTTTTCATTGACTGCTAAAGTCCGTTACTCCACATTATGAAATGAAACACTTGCTTTTTTTATTACTTTATATTATTCTTCAATCAAGATAAGATTGATTAATCTTAGTCATATTAAACCATCATTAACACTAGGTCGATACAAAGCAACAACAGTATTGCCGAGTTGTTACTATTAGAATAGTGCCACTAACACACACGATATACCACAGCACACTCTATTAAAATATATTAGCTCTAATACATAAAAACACAACACTCCCAAATGCGTGAAATTCCACATAATGTCTCAGATCTATAACAAGCCACTCACTCGCGATAAAAACTTAGAGAGAAGCCAATAATACTAATCAACCCATATCCCCACTATCTTTCACGTACCCACCTCAATTAATTCTCATGAACAAATACACTATAAAATCATCCTATGTATATCAATTGCTAAATAATAGGAGCTAAGACAATAACAAACTCACAAGTACACATATATAAAAACGTGTTAATTCGCCAATAATTACATCAGGGTGTGCTATCTGAAAGACCTCTCACGGACATCGCTGTATATACTAACGTGCGCACATATACAAGGGGACGTCTTCTCATTCACATATATTATCGTTATAACACGCGGCTAGAGAGACACTCCTACTCAGCGACACCCAAAATACCATAGAGGGTGAGTTATTCGGACGACCCTTACCCCTAGGCACAAGGGGAAGATAGTACTCACTCCCTAAACCCTGTCGTCTTCAGCTGAGAACTGATCGCGCACGAGCATCCCGATACATGCATCTACGGGCTACTAGACTACCTTGAGAGGTATACATTAGATTAAAAAAAAGATGCTTCTATTTTAAACTAAAATAGAGCTACAAGCGA
>JABUQX010026707.1:42500-47500 GCA_015478945.1 Trachelipus rathkii | reverse complement strand
ACATATATATGGCTCACCTTCGTCTAAGTGGAGTAGCTCCCTAAGAGAACACAACTCGTATTCTTCTATTCTGAATTTTATTTGAAATCATATTCTTGCTGATTTCATTCCCTTTATCGGCTCAATCATTTCTTAGACAATTCTCTGGCGAGTTGTACATTTTCAGAACTCCACTTTGTTTCTTTCTCTCTCCCTCCTCTTGTATCTCTGTCTCGAAAAATTAACTGCTATAATTGCGTATCAGTCTTCTTACGTCTATAAAGGCCTTTAATCTTGTTAATTATGCTCAGCATAAATTCCTGTCACTTGCATTCAATCACTCTAGATACTCGGTTCTACGAGCGTATTTCATCCTTTGACAATTTCTTTAATTGGTAATCTCTGCCTTAGATGAGATAATTCTTTATGTTACTTCTAAAAAAGTTTCTAGGTATAAAATTGGTGTTAATTACCGTGAGGAGTCCTTCGTAAACTTTAAACTGTCACCAACCTTAGTTTAATAGTTTACTTAAGTAAGTTTAAGGGTGATCGCTGTACTCAGCCCTTTCTTAAGTAAAGTATGAATCAATACAAAAAATTCTCATCAAATATAATGCTAGTTTCGTAATTAAATTGATTTAATACTTATACGGTAGGTCCTTGTTGGACTCCACATCTCTATCAATCTCACAAACTACTTCTATATATCACTACACTTACTCTCACTAACTCTCTCCTGTACTAACACACTAAACTCTCTCAATCATTACTTCACTAATAACTCTCTAACTCACATCTCTCTTTCCTCTACTCTATTCTCTCATCACTACTTCATCTAACTCTACTCACACTAACTCTCTCTCACTCTTCGCTATACTCTCTCCCACTCTTCATAACTAACCCTCTCCCACTTACTCACTACTCCTCCCCTCTCATCTTATACTCTTACCCTCACTCTTACTAACTCTTCTCTTAACTCTACTCTCCCTAAACTCTCTCCCACTCACCTCACTGACTCTAATCTCCTACTCTCACTAACTACTCTTCCACTCATTCACTTAACTACTATCTAAAAACTCTTGCTAACTCTCGCTATCACTAGCTCCCACTCTCACTAACTCTCTCCCACTCTTACTAACTCTCTCTTACTGATTAGATTCTCATCTTAACTCTCTCACCAAGACTTTATCAACTCTTCTCCTACTTATCACTTAAATATCTCTCCTAATCTCTATCATCTATATCTACTTCATAACTTCACTATACTTCATCTCCCACTTTCTACTAACTTCCTCCCTCACTCTTCACTTAAACTCTCTACCCACTCTTACTATACTCTCTTCTATACCTCTCTCACTTACTATCATATCCAACCCATCTACACTAACTGAACTTTCTCCGTACTCCTCAATTAACTCTCTCCTACTTATACTCACTAAACTCTCTTCAACAACTTTCACTAAATCCCTTCCCTACTCTATAATACTCACTTAACTCTTCTCCCTAGCTCCCTTCAGATAACTCTCTCCCAATCTCATCTAAACTCTCTCCAATTTTTACGGCTATTTGATATCTGCTTACTAACAGTGCTTATCTTCCATTATTAATATTCTATTGATATATTATACCATATTTATTACAATTTACTCTTATTGAATTTTACTCTATATAAGTTCATTGTGCTTCAGCCTTATCAGTTATATAAGGAGATGTTCACTGCGTACTAGTATATCTAGAGCTGATCTCTCATCAACTCTTACTTTACAACTCTCAGACCAGTAGACTTAACTGCTATTAGTACTCAATTACTTATCATTATCCTCAGTCGTATAATATAGTGCGGAACATTATACATCCGAATTCTAGTCATATAAATATCCAAATCTGTATCCATATGTATTTTGCTCCCAATCTTCTCATAGAGCTGCAGTATTATTATTTCTAGCTTGCTGCGAGTCATCTGTCTAGCAACGATGGCTTGTTTATTAATTAATTCTTAATATATATATCGACGCATATTTGGAATATTAATTTCGTGTATAGTCGTGTAGACCTTTTTACTTATGTATGATTATTTACTAGTATATGGCTCTATTGTAACCTGAAGTTATAGTAATAATTCATAAGTATAATAAGAAATATAACAATGTAAGTATTGAAGTATATAATTATTGAGAAGTTATGGTATAATATCATAACGGATAATGAATGGAGTGAAATTTTTTCAAAAATTTGATAATAAGTATATTCCTATAAATTATATTAACTGTATAACACCTCAAGCATAGAATAAATGATTGTTCTATTTTAAATAATAAAATGAATATAAAATCCAAACTAAGAGCGATGCGGATATCTGAGAAACTAGAGGAATCTTATTCTCAATGATATCGGCTTTTAATCTCGTGATTTTGTGTTTGAACACGCGAATGTAATTGCAGCTATCGCGGGAAATACAAGAGATTTTCCTGGTGATAAAATTATTCTATTGTTATCCCGTAATTCCGAGAATAAATTTCGTAATTTGATAGTAATATACCAGTATATTCTTCCCAGTCACATTTTCCTCAAGTATGCGCGGTGAACATGATTCTAATAATGAATAATATTTTAAAAATTATAAAATTGTTCTTATATTTTATATACATAATCATATTCATAATATATATATATATTAATTCTATATTATATATATTTATTTATATATATAATATATAATATATAATTCATTATTATATATATCGTAATATATATTATTTATTAGTATTAATTATTATATTATATTAGTTAGTATATATATAATTGTATTAGATGGTATAGATACGATTTTAATAATTTATAACTATATTTATATGTTTAATTATTCAACAATTTATGTTTTATACTATGTACTCAATACATTTTATCAAGTGATATTATGATTGTCTATATCCTTCAATTTTATTCCTTCTAATTATAATATCTCATCAGCTTAATGAATAAATAATTTTATAATATATAATGATAAATAGATATATAATATGTTTTGAGTTATAAATTTTTAATATTCTAAAAGCACCTATAATAAGCCACTCTTATAGTTTTATGTTCAATCTGCTTATAGATTTATTTACAAAGTAAGCTGTAGAAATAATTTACCGAAGATCTGGTCCGAATAGGCAGAGAGGAGAGAATTTCCGTCCCCCTCATTTCTCTCCATCGGCCAGCGTCGTCATTGCTGGCAACATTATGGAAATGACTAAGAAAAGAGTGAGCATCTAATAATTTCTTAGTTGACTGAGATTACAAGTAAAAAGTGTTGCTATGTCGCGGCGCTAGGAAGCACACAGATTTGTCGAGCGGGACTCGCTAACTTGTACGGAATTTTGTGATTGAGTTTTATCGCGCAGTGTCATGGTTTAATATAACAGTAATCCGCTAAAACAATTTGATCAACAATTATCGCTCATATCGTGCAAGTATTGACGTTTCTTATATTTTATTTTTGGTCTTGATTATTTTCCGCAATTATCTGGATACTTAATAACTGCTATGGTGAAGTTATTCTCAACAAATATAGATCGTAGCTTTAATAAAATGGTAATATATAAATTAGTGGTGAATAATAGAAAATTGCTGTAACTCTGTAATTGAGCAAATTCTCCTTTTATAAAAAAAAATAATTAATATATATATATATATATATATAAATATATATGATATATATATTAATATATATTAAATATATATTTTATTTATATATTATATATTATACCTATATACTATATATATTATATACTTATAATAATTTATAATGAATTAATGAGTACTGTCTCGCGTAAAAGTTATAGTTACTCAGCGTATAATGTATTCACTATTACTAGGATGTTAAGATCTAATGTAAATGTGGTAAGAATTATATGTTTGTAAAATATTTAATTCCATTAAGAATTTATGATATATGTTTACCGTTTAATGTGTCTGCTGCTACGCGCAAGACTGAAAAAACCTATCAGCTACCAAAAACATTTATTCGAATAAAATGTCGTACAGTGCGCTATGAATATATTTTTTTACTCGAGGCTTCATCTTGTCAAATTCACATTATATAATAATGAGGGTGGGTCTTCCTCACGACATTATATTTGAGTACAGGTTTTCATTAGTCCATTCACACTGTACCTCCGTAATTATAAACAACTAACGTTCATCCGTATGAACATATTCATGTGACTGATACAAAGCTACTGAAACGTGTCAATATGAAATTTATATTAGTAGTATAAATGCATATTCCAATAGTATTAAAAAATATCGATACAGCTAACTATGATAAAAGTAGTATATATAATAATAAATATACTCATAAGCATACCTTTATTAAGAGTTACATGTAAATAAATATATGATACTATATGTAGTCTAATAATATTAACGCTCTCTTTGTGAATAAGTGCTTAACATAATCCACTAACAGCTTATCATAATGGAGTAATTATGTCATAACCTTGTATATTAATAGGCTGATAAAAATTATAAATAAGTATTGTAGTGAATACGTATAACTTCAGAGTGTTATTGTTTATAGTCAGAGCTCTATATCTATTTTGAATACATGCACTGTTGTAAACAGAATATCGAGCTAGTGTAGACTCGATAAAAATGCTATAGATCATATATCGTCGATCATTATGGATGTTATTGTACTAAATTAAAGAACCTAAAACAGGATATCTCGCAGATGAACTTGCTGCAGAATCATGAGACAACGTATTATCCACTTAAGACGATCACGTCTACGTAATGCACAATGGCATTCCTACCCAGAGTTACAGTACTCATTAATTCAACGGTTACTAATAGGGTCGATATTTAGTTTAACCCCCTTCTAATACATACTAAGGTTAGATGAGTACGGTGAGTCTTTGTTGTACATTCGTCTATCGATACTGGATATACGTTACTGACTATCACCCTAAATGCATAAGATGAACTGATACCCCTTTTTTCTGCACTTATAACAAGAATGCATTGGCTTCACG
>JABUQX010026707.1:0-27500 GCA_015478945.1 Trachelipus rathkii | reverse complement strand
TAATTTGTTTAATGAAAGGGATAGATATATAAACCTTGAATGGTATCATTATTTATTTCCCCTCACTTCTCAAAAGGAAATTAAATTATAGCACCAACATAAAAGTCAAAAATGTTCTAGATTCTTTACTCCAATAATATTAAATTAGATGAAAAACAAAGAGGTACATTCAAAATGGACAATAGTGTAATGTTAATTGTTAATTCTTAAGTATAGTTAATAATAAATAATGTAAGTCACAAATTTTTTAATTGCATATGAGACAAAGGCAAACCTCTATCTTTCTCTTGTGAAGGTGTTTTTATGTATATAACTGCGATTTGATGTGTAATAAATTGTAGGTAATAAATAGTACTCTTATATATAGTGTTGATGTGAAATGGAGGAGAAAACGTATAAAAAAGAAATCGAGAAGTAGGAAGGGGCTTAAATAATTGCTTTAGTTTTATTGTGAATTGGATTGATGACTTTCGTAAGGCGTCGCTACTTGAATGGTTGTATTTTACCAGTAAATTTCTTTTTTGAGGATTATCTATATAATATTATATATATATTTATATATACATAATATATATACATATATTATATAATATATATTATATTATTATACTAATTATATATATATACTATAGTATATATATAATATATATACTATATATATAATTAATATATATATAATATTATATATAAAGAATGTTGGAGAATGGAAGAGTGTCGTGAATATGGATACTAGACTTGAGAACTTATGTAGTCATTTGCTTTTATGAGTCTTACTTCTTGTTTTTACATCGATTTTATAATGGCATTAATAAAACGGTTTATTAGATTAAATGTAATTTTAGACGTCTCCCTCTTAATGTTTTTTGTTATGTTGAAGTATGTTAGTGCAATAAGATAACGGTTTAAAGTTACTTGATGTTCACGAGCATATCTCCGGTTGAGGCGAATGAGGGTTTGATTTGTGAGACATGTGTGGAGACCGTTAAATTCTGAGGAATGTTTTGAATTCTTCTTATCATCGGATTACTTCTCAAGGCAGAAACGACTTCGGGTAGCTCCTCGAAATGCCATAATGTGACTAAAAAATGATGGAGAAATGATTTATTTGTTGTCCCTGTAGCACTGGGATACCGTCTTCCATTTGTAAGGTTATTTGAAGGTTAATTGAACATGTTAGAAAGGATATTGAAAGGAATGTTTCTGACTATGAGAATTAAGAAACGTTAGGTTAACAGGAATGTTCCCGAACAATTAAGATGAGAGTGGTACTGTGACAATAAAGTGGGAAGACATGACAGTGTTTTTTGCCAAATATATATGCACTCATTAATATTTTGCCGTTGCGTCATGAGTGTGGATTCAAAGAGCTGGGGCGAGAGTTGTCGTGAGTGCCCTAATTACATTCATACAAATTCCCCGCAGTGGCAGAAGCTGCTCAGTTTTTGATTATAAATATCGGAATGATTCTAGTTATTTACTGTGTATACGACAATTTGCAGCATTCATGTTGGTGAATAACGATACTCTGTTACGACAAGTTTTGGTAGTAGAGCATCAAATTATTGATGAATGATATGTATAGTCTTCGAGATGAAGCACAATATTTGATTGTATGTAGGGTAGATAGCAGGAGTGGTGAGTGCACATTGTAAAAATATGTGTGCGAGTGCTCAAAATTTATTATGAGGTAATAGTTTGGCGAATGAGGTTGATACACAACAATTTGAGTAAGTTAGTATATAGCTATGCAAAAGTTAAGCAAATAATAACGTGTCGCGACGACATTTTTAAGGGTTATGGAGTATTGGCAACGTAGGGCGCACATGTGAAAAATCACACGTTAAAAGTTAGCATTTAACTATCAAATAATTACAAAGTTTCATGTTTGAAGTCTGACACTGAAAGTTCACTTAAAATTATGTTTTTCCCAAAATTAAGTAAATACACAACTTCATGTTGTCAGAGATTTATTTTGTTCAATATATTTACTCTACAAAGTGAGTATGTCATTGCAAAGGACGGGAGCAGTGTGTTGTTAAGGTTCAGATTTTGGATATGTCGAAACAAGAAAATTATCACAAATGATACAGCTTTGAGTCGTAAGTAAAACTGTGATGCTAGCTATGTAAAAGGCACTTCCGCTTCCAGCTATAATATAATTGTGATTGTAGTAATATATATATAGTCCTTATACTCTCTCCTATATATGGTGTATAAGTATCATTATGTAATTAAGATAGTATATGATATATAAGCAGTAGTACTATGTAGATATAATAAACAAGTGTACTGAGATATTATAAAATATTTTATTAGGATATATAATGTTGTGAGATTGATTATTAGGGGTATAATATACGGATGATGTAGTTAAGTAATAGTATATATTAGCCCTACTGTAGTTAGGGAAAGTTATTGATATGTAGGCTATATAGAGGTAAATAGGTGTTAGTTATAGCTGATAGTCAATATAAATATCGTTTAATAGTTGGTTTAAAGGATAATATCATTTAAATGATATCATATTATGATAATAGTTGCTATATATACTATATATAGGGTATATATACTTATATTATAAGGTATTAATGTTGTTATATTACTTGTATAGTTATTTGGAATAGATTTTAGATAGGATTTATAGATAAGATCAGATATAAGTAGAGTAGTATAATAGAGTAAGTACAAGTAATTAGATAGAATCGTAGATGAGAATAGAAAAGAATAAGATAGAAATAGTTATAACATGATATATGGGTATAATATATAGATCTAATATAAAGTTTAACGAATGTGTATTTTCAGTAATATGGACAATTATACTTATAAGTATGTATATAAATATATTGATTTAAAGGTTAGTAGATAAAAGATAAATTGATATATATAAATGTGAGAGGTATAATTTAAATAAGAATAAGTTTTGATTATATAGAGTGTTTATATATAGGGGGAAGAATAAATGGAGTAAATATAAAATGAATAGTATTATGTTAGTGATGATGAATTTTTTATGTAGTTACATTAAAATAATTTCACAGTTAATGGTAAATGATAGTCGGTAATTTATGAATTTAAAGTAAACTAGTTATAATTGTTAAATAGGGTAGTGAGTGATAATTAAGCCCAGAATCGATAATAACCTCACGGTACTCAATGAGAGTGAATAACGAAATAATAATAAAGTAGGATTTGAGTCTCAGTTAATTAGGAATAATGCCTGAGTAAGTATCTATAAGTGAAAAGGTAGAGAATAGTGGAGTTCTTGGCAGAGACGAGAAAAGAAGGTGCACCAGTAGGAGTGAATGGTGGGGTTTTCTGAGAGTTATAGATGTGGTATCCCACCTTAGTGCCAGGGATATGATAACAATGTTAAACCATTAGTTTAAAGGTTATATTGAGACCCACTATCTATATGTTTGTACTGATTTATGCTACTATATGTTCGGGTTGCTCAATTACAGCACTCATCACTATGGATTACCTGATGAAAACAATCTTAGCAAGCTCACAATAAATTTATACTCGCGAACTGGATCAAAAATCTACTCTGCTCATCTAAAAAGTTATAAAGGGTATGACTCTATCAAGACGATATCTAGAGTATTAGAGTTTGTTTCAGAGAGCTCTTATCTTAATTCAATAATGCGATCAAGTTATATTTACTTCTACTCCAACTTTTTTTATCATCTGAATTTATTTGTGTTGCTATAGAGTGTATACAGCACTGTCTTAACCTTCCTATCACGATCGAGGAAAGAAAGTGGCTAGAGTTGTATTATGTAAAAAGTAGGTTTATATAGATATACGTGACTTTTTATCAAACATTACTCTCACCCTATAACTTTTATAATTAGTATTACAATTTAAATTCTTTATATATATAATCAACTGAGTATTGTAATATTAAAAGGACCAAATAAGGTAATTCTACTCATAACTTTAACTTTTATTTGAATTTGTGTAACATAGGGAGAAGTATAAATATATTTTTTATAATATTATTACAAAGATGGAAATGATTTATCTAATATATATAATTTATATATCTATTACTAATCTTCTCTCTCTCTCTCTTCTTACTTCTCTCAACTTTAGCATATATATAATAATATTATATATGATATATATATTAATTATATATATATATATAATACATTTGTGTTGTTAGTGTTAGTTAGTATACTTATATGTGAGTATACTGTGTGTATATGGTTTAGTTAGTATGTTTAGTATATATATATATATATCATATATATATATATATATATATATATATATTAATATATATATATATTATTATATTATTAGTGTATATAGTATGTTGTGAATTAGTGATATGTGTTAGTTAGTGATAGTCGAATGTCAGTGTTCCACAACCAAATGCGCATGAAGTAAAACTTGCATCTACAATAATCTGGGACATCACGCAGCAACCTCCGGCAGGCCGAGCACTTATAACCGTGTTGTCATACTTTGTTTTTCCAATCAACACCTAAACTGTGGTTTATGCAGAAAATTAAGCATAATATCTTTATTAATACAACGTCTCTTCGTAAGAAAGTAATGAATAAAAAATATATATCAGTGTTATTTCTGTTTTTATATAAATTCACACTACTCGCATAGTCTCACTCAAAGAAGCACAAAATATATTATCTATACGAAAGAATAAAATCTCTGATCTCTTGTATTTCTTGCTTTATTCGTTATGAGAAAAAAAAATAATATTAAAGTGTTACGGATAGTGAGGATGAAAAAGAGGTTGTGGTAGGGTAGGAGTTTTCTTAAAAAGAATCATAAATGGATTATTAGCTAATGCATATAAATTGTCAAAAAACCTTATTACTCGTGAGCTAAATGTGAAATATTAGCACACCCTAATTATAAAAATCAATTCACTATTCCTAGTTACATGGAAAAGAAAATTGCAAAATTTATGACGAAATTGAGAGAATATTAATTATTGAAAGAATTTTCAAATGCTATTGCCAGTAACGAAATAAATGAGAGATAGAGATGAAGAGTAGAGATGAATATAGAGAGAGTAGAGATAGGACTAGAGTTAATAGAGAATATTAGAGATAGAGAGGCTGAAATGATATAAGAGAGAGAGAGAGAGAGAAGTATGAGTAATAAATAAATTATCTACATTTCCTCAAAAACAATCATGACTTCATAGAAAATGAACACAAACTGAACAAGCAGTGTGAAACGTCAAAAATTCTTCAATATATTCAACTCTCTCGATCGTGATATGTTATGAAAAAATCTAAGGCTACAATTTTTTGGAAGCAATAGTATAATTCTAATTATCAATGTATTACTATCAGAATTAAGTGAGTTAACATACTATAGTATACTCTAGTAGATGATTATATTATGTAATGTAAAGGCATATTAGATAAATTCTCTACGATTACGTATATACTCTTTATAAACGAAACCAACACATAATATTATAATATATATATATTAAAAATATTGATAACAGCGCCATTATAATTGATATTAGAGATATACATAGTTAATATATAGATACAAGATTCACCTTCACTCAGTCACAAATAGAAAGTTCAATTCATTGTTGTACCCATTATATATTTCAATAAATTATATCATTTATATGTATGCATACCTCTAAATAACTGATAACAGTATATAAATTTAAAGTACATTTAAACTTAACCGAAAATAAAATAACCTGGACCGATACATATAAATTCTCACTGAGTATATATATCAATATATAATATATATATATATATATAGTATATATATAATATATATATATATATATAATATATAATAATTAAATATATATATATATATAAGTGTCTCATTTATTATCTCTATCACTTTTGCTCACAATGGTAGTAATGGTTAAATTATTGGGATAAATAATAAAAACTTTATTAGATTGAATTCAATGATCTCGCACACAGATCCCATCCATATCTGCGTGCAGAACGTGTACCATCATGGAAGTAGTAAACTCTCTCTAAGGAGAGAGTTTGGATGGTCAACTTGTGCTAACATACATTGACTTTAATTCAGATAATAATAATAATAATAAAATTAAATAATATTAATAATAAAATTATTAAATTAATTAAATAATATTATTAATAATATAATTAATAATTATAAATTATATAATTATAAATTATTAAATAATTATAAATATAATAATAATAAGTTAATTAAATATAAAATATATAAATAAATTATATAATATTAAATATTAAATATAATTAATAATAATATAAAATATAATAATTTAATAATAATAATAATATAAATATATTTATAATAGAAATATATAATTTTAATTTCATTTTTATTTATTTATTTATTTATTTTTATTTTTATTGTTTAATTTATCATATGAATCTATTTAATTAATTTAATTATTAATATAATTTATTTTAATTATATTTATACATTTATTATATTATTATTATTGTTAAATTTTATGTTTTATTGCATACAAACTCCACAACCGTCAAAACCTAGCGTGTTGTTGAAAAATTATAAGAAACCTCATAAATACAACTGCAACCCGCTATACTATGTTCAGATAATATTTAATAAAAAATCTTCTTTTGAAAGTTCACCCCCCAACACACTAAGCAAAATATGAGTCAGTTTTCCAAAGTGAAACTTAACATTTACACTTGCTAGAAAGCCAAAACAGAAGCAAATTTCCTCGATGCTTATATATCTGACCACAAAATAATTGCATAAACCTTCCGAGCAATCATCAATAAGACTGTGACTATAAGTCATAATCAATATACTAGTATACCATTGTACCGGAAAACACACTTATATTCTCTAGTTATAAGCGACCATACTTGTGTCTCCTATAACTCCTTCTTTACTTAACGTATTCTCTTCTTCATAGTTCATTCCTATCCAATAACTTCAGGTAATACTTGGAACCCTATTATATAAAGTGATACCTATTCAACTGTCCGAGGCTGATAAATTAAATACTTGTAAAATTACAATCGCGCTATATATTGACATTTTTTTTTTTTTTTTTCTTCTAATTATTATTTTTTGGGTAAAAAATAGAATGGTGAGTGAGAAATAATAATTATTTCTTTCTCACAAAATTTTTTTTGAACGTTTTTAGCTATTATATATAATGATAAGTATTATTTAATGGTTATCTAAACACTTGTGTTTATATTTGCTGTAATTATGTTGGATTTAATAATCGGTTGTTGATTATGTGTGTGTGTTTGTAAGTGTGTTGTGTTGATTAGTGAATAGTATGTGATATATCTGTAAAATATAATATATTAGTGTGTGTGTTGTGGTGTGGTAGTTAAAGGAATTGATTATACATCTATAATATTAATACTTGTATTGTAATTTAAAATTATATATATATTAATATATATATATCATATATATATATAATATTAATAACTAACGATGTACGTAATATATAACTACCATTAAATTAATAATATATTATAATTATATTAATATAATTATATAATACTAAATATATATATATTTATAATATATATATATTTATATATTTATATATAATATAATATAAAATAATTATATTATATATATATAATATATATATATTAATAATATATAATATTATATATATATATTATATATATATAATATATAATATAATTATATATAATATATATATATATTAATTAATATATATATATTAAATATATATGTATTAATTTATATATATTTATAAGTATATATATAATTATATATATTATATATATATATATATATTAATATATAAATATTAATATTATATAATAATATTAATTAAATATATATATATTATTATATTAATATATATATATATTAATATATATATTAATATATATTAATATATATAATTATTAATTATATAATTAATATATTTATATATATACTATATATACTATTATATACTATAATATATATATATATATATATGGGGCAAAGTCCAACTCCACGTCCCCGTCGTGTGCACCCCGGGCAACGATACATCAAGATGTATTCGGAAAGGAGCATGCTAGGTAGGATAGGGCCTAGGCAAGCACTGCCGAAATATAAAGAGGCTAGAAATTACTTCAAGCGACAGCCTCGGGAAGCCAGACGAAACTTTAGACGACCACCACGGCGAGATAATGGGACTATGGAACAGGAAAAAAACATTTTTAAAAATTATAGGTACGCTACGATAAATGTAGGCACCTATGGAGAGAAGGAGGAGATAGTGGACATCATGAAGGAGAGAAGGATAGATTTGTCTGCAACACAAATGTAATCACTAATAGCGTCCGTAAGCACCTTTACGTTATTAAGCATACTTATACAGCGGATTGGGAGAAGGGATAAGGAAACACGGTGTTGGAATGATAGTAGGGCCGAGACTATACCATGTATTCAGAGGGTGAAAAATATAAACGAGAGAATAATTGATGTTGTTGATGTTGAAATGCTGGTTCAGAAAAAATATAGAAATATTTCAAGTAACCACACAGCAAGGCATTCGAAGAAGAAAAATGATTCATGGAGAGGAATGGAGGAGGAGGTGGGATTGGGAAAGAAGACGAAGAAAGAGTTGTTATGGGAGATTTTCAAATGCCGAGTGGGAAAGAGAAGAGGGACAGAAAGTGGAGACGTATTCGGGTGTGAGGAGAAGAGATGAGAATCTAGAATGGGAGAATTGATAGATTATTGTCATGAGGAAATGATCGAAGATTATGAACACTTTTATAGACATCGGAGTCACATATCTATTAAGATAATAGGTGGAACCAAATAACCAGCAAATTTGCATAAAAATCGATAATAGACATAATGCTGTATCAGATAAAAGAATGATAAGAAATGAAAGGTGATACCAGGAGTGTCATTGGATGCGGATCAATAGTTGACTGGTGGCAGATTTGAAGATGGAGTACGAAGCAACTGTTAAGGAACATAAAAAGACTCACAAAGTGTGATCTCACATAAAATCCGGAAAGGTTTGGTAGTGGAAGAAGAGGGTAGAATATAGAAAAAGTACAACTCAGCTGAATAAATATGATATATAAGTAGAACTCACTTATAGAATAGAAGCGGAGTGGAAGTAATGATAGAAATTATTACTATTGACAGTAGCATAGTAATAAACATAGAAGTTGCAGAGAACAATAACGTTGCTTGGTAAAGGTGTATTTAGTGAGTAAGGTAATAGGTAAAATCAAGAAAGACCATAAACTAATAGTGATGTAAATACGATAAGATAGTGAAAATGCATCATGATAAAGAAACATGATATATATAATAATAGTATATAATATATATAGTTACTGATAGAGGAAAAGAAACGGGAGAAATAAGTTTAGTGAAGATGAAGGAGTATGTATAAAGCTAAAGTAAATGATAAAGCAGATAAGAATCAAGAGGGAGGGCGAAGTGAAAAGATAGGATCACGATGAAATAGATTCAGCAGGTACAGTAATAGTTATACTGAAGTGATTGTAAGTAGAGAGGTGGAAAAATAAGTACTGTTTTAAGATGGCGAAGCATTATATAGAAAACTCGATAAGTAAATCAAAAATCCAGAAATATAATAAGAGATAGGTAAATGAGAATAGTGAAAGATTATTTAGTGATAAAATAAGTGATAAGAAAGTGAGTAAATTGAAAGGTTATTAGATACGTGAACACTATGAATGACTTATTAGTATCAGTTAGAATACGGAGCACAAGAGGAATAAGTAGATAGGTGTATACCGGCTAGGACATAAGTGAGAGAATCAGACGTGTAAGAAGAGGGATGAATAGTGAGGTGAGGATAAGAGGAGTATAATTACAATGTGAATAGAATTTGATTAGAGTACTATAATAAAAAATAGATGAAAAGGGGCATAATAATAGTTTGCCTTTAGAGAGAGTATGGAGTGGCCTGAGTGAGTGATCGATACTTATAGTAGTGATGGATATAGGAGAGGAGAAGTGAATATTGAAAGGAAGAGAGTTTTATACGTAACCTGGTAATATTAATCTAAGTTTGTGTAGTATGAAGAAGAGGAAAATTAATATGTATAGTTCTCACGGAAATTGTTCTATGGAGTTCGGAATAGTGACTATATATACTTTTTGTAATTCCGGAGAGTATGTAAATTTATGTGATGGTTTTGGTGATAAGATGTGTGAGTATCGCAACTAGGGTGCCAACCCGTGTAACAATATATTAGGTTAGTGGTATTATATGACTATTTGTGTGAATTTTATGCATTGATGTTCGAGATTAAAAGTGTGAATCATATCATATCCCTGCTGATAAGATAAATTGTGAATATCGTTGATAAATTCGATATGTGAGTATGTATTGTTGGTGCTCTGAGTGAACTGGAGGGGGGATGTAGTCATGGACCTGATATATCTTGTGCGTTATTAATATAGGGAAAGATATCGAGGAACGGATGGTTGCATACGGTAAATACGTCTGGTGTCCATGATACTCTCGGGTAATAGTTAATGGTGAGTGATAGTGTATAAAAGTATGATTTAGTACTCACACGGTCGCCCCATTTATAGTGATGATTAGTGTTGCCGTTGCCAAGATTAATATGATTCTTTGACAATAAAATATAGGACGTCTTTATTACACCATTATTTAGTTTATTTATACCACGAAGAAGATGAGCAGAATCTGTGTATAGAATTTTAAGATGTTTAAAAATAAGAGTATAAATTATATCGTCTTCCTCCTCTAAGTTTGATGAGAGATTATAGATTTGTTAAGATACAATTCTCAATATAATGTTATAGCTCACCAGATCATAAAACACAAAAACAATGCTAGATCAACTGAGATCAAACATACACGAAACACGGAGAGCAGACTGAACACATACTTAATTTTCTTACCAGCATAAATACAAGCTAACTAACTATACTACACGTGAGTACATACTAACCTAGACGGATATATATGTGCTGCTTACTTATTTAAATTCACGCACATAATTACATTAGCTGCTAATGTTCTATTTAATTTATAATATTACGTACTTGGTAGATAAAGAGTTAATAAATAGCAAGAGATTGGGAAGTCATATTTTCTCATACAATAGCAGAGATGAATTATATATGAGGCGTGAGACCTGTATGCAAGACGAAAAAATTACCTTGATACAATGTTGGTGTATATATGAAGGGGAGGAGAAAGTAATTAATGGGAGCATAATGAGTATGAGGATGAGGCTGTTTACGGGGAAGTTGGAGGAGGCATGAGGATATATATGAGAGAAATAAATAGATGAAATTTGTAAAATTAAATAAAACACTCAAAAATATATATATAATAAATAAAATTAAATATATAATGAGTGAACAGATAAAAATGAGCAACCACCACTCTGAAATAATAAGATAATATGAGAGTAATGATGGATAATAATGAGATAAAATAATAGAGTAGATAAGGTAGAATAAAGCTGAGATATGATATTATATAATACTATACACTAGTATTAAACCATAAATAAGTCTGAGATGAGAGTGAATAAAATTAGATTTAATACTAAAAGTAATGACAGTAGAATCATAATGTGGAAGATAAGATAATAGATAAACCCTCTACCTAGGCCTGAGAAATTATAATCTTTTCAACTCACCCACAAAGTAATAATGATACGTCCACTTTACTCACAAAAGATGAGCCGTGGCAAAGCTTGCTCAATGAGTGCGTTATGTTACGTCAGAGCGCGTGGAAATCTTCACGTCCAAGAAATCAAGGAGTACCCTTAATTGCGGGCCAGATTAAATTCAACCGTGCCCACTGAAAGATGATCTCAATGCTCTGGAGCCCATGAGAAGGCGTGTGTACATCATTATCAGAAATAGTTAGGAACGAAGAGGTGTATCGTGTACTACATAACAAGGGCGAGTGGCGCGAATAGTGATGATTAGCGTCTGAGAGTCGTATGGGAGGTGAAGGAATGGTGATGGACTAGTGTGTGGTGCAATTATAAAGTGATACGACATAAGTATATCGAAGAAACATAATTTGTGAGTTGTGATAAGAAGGAAATATCTCTCGAGATAGGAATAGTGTGGAAGATTAGATGGTTTCGTGTATCTTTTAGGTTGTGTCATCTGGAGAGTAGTGAGTAGCTGATCTGATGGCGCGCGTTTAAAAATTAGCTTGTGTTTTGTGTGTACTTTTATATCGTGAAAAGTGGACTCAGGTAGATCCTTTAATTGCTTTCTTTTTCTTATTTTATGTATCTTCTCGAGTATAGATTTGCAGTTATGGACCGAAATCGTGGAGATTTTTTGAAGAAGGGATGCCAGCTGCGACCAATGAAGAATCCCCCGTTGAAAAGAGAGAGTAAGTGGGTCGAGCTGGACAAATAATTAGTCTGAGTGGATAAAAGAACCCTATCTTCTCCGTCTCTCTGTTAAACTCCTATGCAGTAATAGCTGAGTTAAATCCTTTCTGTGGATTGTGTAAGTAATAATATTGATGAGTTTTATTTATTTTAATATTACTGTTTTTAAATAATATTGTGTGATAAAATCATTTTGTTTTGTTTGTAATCATATTTAAAATTAATTACCTATATTATTATTATTATAATTTTAATTATTATTATTATATATATAATTATTTCATTATTTATTATTATTATTTATTATTATTATATTAATTATAAATTATAATTAATTATTTAATTATTATTTATTATTATTATTTATATTATTATATTTAATTAATTATATTTAATTACTTACTATAAAAATCTTATAGACAGGGTATAGGTTATTATCTGTAAAAGGTGCAGTATCTTTCCTCATAAAAACACTCTAAAATATGAAGCATGTACAATATAATATTGTGATAATCCTCTATGGCCCCAAAAATTTAAATATATAGGGTAGGTGTAGCGAGTAGGCATGAGTTGCAGAACATTCCGCAAGTTATGATTAAGAACTGGATGGCTCAATGGGTTGTCGTGTAGCTATCTGGTCTTAATATTTTTATGCTATAATATAAATTTTTTTTCGTGTTTCTAATCTATTTTGTTTTTTTTAGTTTAATGTTAGTTTTTTTCAAATTCTTGATAGGTATAGATGTAATTGTTAGTTACCATTTGTATGAGAGCAAGTGCCCTTAGTGGTGTGAGAACTAGTGAGATAGTGAGTTTAAAAAGACATTTGGTTCGATAATATACAAATAATGTGTGAGTTGTCAAGAGAGCGAGAGTTGTTGTAAAAGTATCATCGAGTATTAATGAATTAACCGTATGAGCAAGAGATAACTGTCCGTATGGTGCCAAATACGAGTCGTGCTTGCAATATACATGTATATGAAGATTGGATATACAGTTACGTACGTTATCTGAAATCCCTTATTAATTATTCCACCAAATAATTTGTAGTTTAAAATAATTATAAGCCTACATATTCGTTGTGAGTGGATAATAAATAAGAGAAAGTGAACATAGAATGAATCGACCACGCCGTAAGTCTTTCGTATAGTATGTGGAAAAGTTGACATTAAATCTTTAAATACATCTTTATATATAATTAAGGTAAGTTACATTACCGCCATCTTTATACTTTGACATGTAGTTTAAATTAATGCCATCTTATAGGACATTGAGATGTCACATAACGTCAAACTTTAATGCATTTTCATAAGTTTAAAGCGCCATCTTTTATCGCGAAATATGCTACATACGCAACAATAATTTTTCCCTTGAGATACTTACATTATACGCAAGTTTATTAATTACCTATATGGTGTATAAATGACGAGCCGAAGGCGCGTTTTTGATATAATATCTGACCCACAAAATATTAAAATCTTGTGAGAATGATAATGCAAACAGTCGATACCTCTATAATTGTTTGAAGATATGATCGGCTACACGATGTTTTATTTACATATCGATAGAAGGTATGTTAAGTTGAGGTTGTTTAACATTGCGATCCACTTGTATTTTTCTCACTTATTTCGAGAAATTAACGAAAACGCCAGACTTTTTATCTTTGGTGAGATATAAAGTATTCTCATCGCCGATGCTTTAACTAATAAATACTTTTGCCTATTTATCCGCTGTTTTAAGAAAATGTTAACATATTACTACTCTTAGCTCATCTTTAAATTGTTTGAGATTATGTTTACTTAAGCCATCTTTATTTTCTTTAAGATGCCACGGAGTTCAATTCCCTCAATCCCGGATCTACGTGTGTAAGTGTGGAAGAATTGGTAAAGCACATGGAAAATTTGCGCAAGTAGAGTATTGTCCCCCCTTATAATAAGAAACGTCAGCTTATCCACCTTTAAGTGCATGGGCGTGAACTTTAATTTAAAGAGTATATAAATTAGTGTTGTAAAAGAAAAAACAATACGAGCGCTTTACCCGATATATAAATAGGCGAATAATAATGACACTAGAGTTGCTATAATTTAAAGAATCATATATGTGCTGTTCTTAATAATGACGGATTCATATAAATTGGGATAGTTGTGGTAGTAGTAGTAGTAGTTAGTGATAGTGAGTAGTAGTAGTTAGTCAGTATAGTGAGTAATAATGTGTATAGTATAGGAGAGTAGATACAGAAAATATATGTAATTAATAAGTTAGTAGTTAGTTTATAGAGTAGTTAGATTCTAGGTCAGATATCGCAACTCACGTAGTGCACTGAGGTATTATAGTGTAGGACATTAATAGTAAAATTGTAGAAAGTAGTCAGTAGTTAGTAGTACGTAAGTAGTAGTAGTAGTCAGTCAGTAGTAGTATAGTAGTAGTAGTAGTAGTAGTTGTTTTAATAAGCCAATAGTAGTAGTAGCTGAAGTAGTTATGAACTCAAGTGTCAACCGTGAATACAAAAACTTAGAGTTGAGTTCCTCAGGTGAAGTTTAATATTATAGAGAAAAGATAGGATGAATTGCGCAAGAGACGAGAATGAATACTAGCATGGAATAGTGTAGCGAGGAATAGTGGGGCCTTGATCAAGGATAAACCTTCAATTATTGAGATAGATTAATTAGTATTACAAACACTAAGTGAGCGGATGCGCAACGTCGCTAGTTTCGTGAGTGAAAAGCTCCTTTGAGATGGAAGTTATTAGGTTATCTGTTATCGTGGGATCTGAATTGAGAGATAAAAAAATTGAGTATGAGTGGTAGAGTGGAAGGTAGGGAGGTCAATTTATGTTCCTTTTGAACTTTAATTAAGTTGTACTTCTAACTAGTGTCAGTCAGGTGTTTAAGTGGTGTGAATTCAAGATATAGAGTTGTAATGTCATACACTACTCCAAATTCGTTTCTGCGTATTTATAAAGGTCACGACCATCGATATTATAGTGATTATATGAGCGAGCCATTGAATATGAAATATTTTATAATAGAATATGATGTAAATTCGACAATAATATATTGTATGAAATATTTGTATGATGTAATAGATCGAGTGATAGATTTGAATGATGAGATATGAATATATGCATGAATGAATTGAATCAGGAATAGTGTCTCAAAGAATGATACTTTTGAATCACAATAAATATGTTTATGGTCGCTTATTTTAAATATTTTCATTTCAAATCAATAAAGTTTTCAGAACTTTGAAGCTTACATTATATCTTAAGTGATTAAAAAGACTAAAATATCATAGGTTATAAGGTTTGGCTATTAAAAGGAAAAATACATCTTATTTTGGACTTCAAATTGTTTTGATTATAATAATATGTGATTTTTTTTAAACCAAATTAAATAATAATAATTAAAATTAAATATATAATAATAATAATAATCTATAAAATATATAAAATAATAATTATATTAATAATGAATTAAATTAATTAATAAATAAATAATAATTAAATAAAATATTTCTTAATAATAATAATTAATTGAATTAGTTAATTTATAATTAATTAATGATTTAAATACATGCCTACAATGTCAGTTCACAATGTTAAATGTTAAATGTTAAATGTATTTAATTGTTAATGTAAGTTTAAATAATTAATAATAATAATAATAATAATAATTAAATAATAATTAAAATATATTAAATAATTAAAATTGAACTAAAATTCTACGTCACTAGAATTGATACTCAAATTCTCACATGAATCGACACTCAAAGTCTCACACTAAATTGATATAAGTCGCACATTAAATTGATCATCAAAGATTCACATATGCAATTAACATTGTACACTCAAAGTCTCAATTAAATTGACACTAACAAAGTCTCGCATAAAATTTATTGATTGTGATTATGACAGTCTCTCTCATATTTCAACCTATAATAATATTTATTCTATCAATTTCAAATCTGGATATTTTCAAAATACTGGTTACAAGGCTCTCACTGGTCAACCCAGACACCATTTCTTTTTCCCTATGGTGCATTTATACTAGACGCTTGTTCTTCTCTTGTGCTGTCCAGTTTCATTTCTGATCCTAACTAGTTCTCTCACCAAACACGCCATTTTAACGCACCACGTCTCCGCTCACAGCTCACTCTTCCCGGACGGATTTTAAACTTTCTATGAAATTTTGAATTAAGTATACATTGGCCCATCGATATTCAAATATCACACTAGATTAAGATTCAAAATCTCACACTAAATTTACGCTCAAAGTCTCGCACTAAATCGACACTCAAAGCCTCACACTAAATTAACACTCAATCTCATATATATTCTCTTTACATGGATCTAATACGCTCATAATTAAAAATAGTTACTTATTTACAATTAAAGGGTATAGTAAACGCATCAAACTTTAAGTTCTTATATTTTACTCTAGTGATTAATTAGTTTAATTTTATCCATCACTCTCTCTCTTCTATATAAAATTTTTGCACACTCTAGTTCATATATATCTATTTTTAATATTTCTTCTAATATCATTTCTTAACATAAATGTTTGAGTAGAGTATTAATTTTCCATCTCAATCATTCTCAATAGATAATATATATCCTTGTTTTTATTGATCTACGACTTTATTTTTCATTCTTTTTGACATCCTAATTGTTTAAAATTTATACCCTCTGAGAAATTTTATACTAATCTTTTCTTACAATACACTACTTCTCATAAATATTATATCAAGCTTTCCTAAATATATATCTTTATTGAATACATTAGTTAAAATACATACTTATATATTAATTAATATTTAGACTATAAGTATGGTCTGTATACATCATTATATTATATATCATCTGGAAATAAGTGAAACACTCAAATATCTTTATAATTATTAATAATATTACTTTGATATTAAGTTGTCATTAATTACCATATTTATAGCTTCTCACATGAAAGTTAATAATATAAATAAGTAAAGTTATAAATACCTATTCTAATTATAATATAATATATATATAACTTTTTACTTATTAAGTTACATAAATACGCCATATTATTAAATCTATTTAACATTAGTAATATAAAATATAAGGTAATCTTTATATTATTTGACAAAATTGTGCTTAATCAATATGATATATCTCACATTGAAATAATTAAACCACTACTCATATCTTTATATACTTAATTTGATTAATAAGTTCCATATGCCATATTTGTTAATAGCTTTCACAGAGTTATAATAAAATATTAAAGAAGTTTTAAAATACTCTTCTACTTATATACTTTTACATAAGTTATTACAATTAACGCCATATATTGAAATCTTTACTAATTTGTATTTTAAATACGTCTACTATTATTATTATATATTTATTGACATTAAGTTTGATAGGTATAATCTATCTATTATAAAAGGTTTTAGTTAAAACCGATCTATGAATCATTTTTAGTATCACTAAGTTAAACACTCCACGTCTTTATACTTACTGGACAACTCAAAAATGTTTGAGAGTCAAATAATTTCTTATTTTTATAGTCTTATCATAGAAGTGTTACAATAAAAATTCTCTTATAGTGCGACAAGGATTTAGGTTACCATAATAGATCGAACCACACTCACAAAGTGATTTTATTTATTATATCTTTACTATAAAAATAAAGATGTAAATACTCCATCTTTATACTTTGAATTAATACCCAAGGTGCGGAGAGTAACAGACAATGAATTATTGTAATAAGCATTCAAAGATGTCTCTCACGGTCTAAAGTACGTGGGTCGAACGACATCTGAACGGGGGGATTTACTATTTACGCACTCACACAGCGCCTCTGTGTATTCCACGTCCAGTCCTAGGTCTCTCGTAAGCCCCTCACTCTTTATATAATTCTCCATCTGATATCATAAAAAGTAAACCACTCAGATAAATAAAATTACTAGTTAATGATAAGGAAATTAGAATTGATATTAAAAAAAAAAAAAGCAAAATTTATGGAATTCTGTACGAAAGTTTTCATTTTAGGAGTGATTTTAGCTAACATAACGTAGTAAACACTGCTATGGGCTGCTAATATATAATGAGCAGATTTCCGCGTGTATAATGTTTCGATATTAATGCCATTTTATATGTATAATACACTTTACCTTTTATAGTATTAATAGATGCCATAATATAATATATTATATACTTATAATGATATTATATATATATTATAATTATAATATATAAATATATATATATAATATATATATATATATAATATATTATATATAATAATATATAATATTATATAATATAATTAATTATAGGCTGGGTATTAATTGTTGATTGAGAGTACTTATATATATATATATATTAAATAATATAATATAGTATATATAATTATATAAAATATATTATATATATAGATAATTATATATATATAGTATATAATTAATATATATATATATATCATTTATATATATATATATATTATATTAATTATATTATATAATTATAATATATAATATAATTAAATATATATATTAAATATATAACTAAGGTAATTAATAAAACTTAATATATATACACATAAATACAGTTCATATGATAATATAAAAGGATACTCTTTCAAGAATTTAGTTAGATATTTATTAGTATTAGTTAATTGAAACGTACCATCTGTTTGTTTCGTATGTTATGTGAGTGTATGAATGTATATGTAGTATCTAAATATGTAATGTATGTATATCGTTAGTGCGGCGTATGGTTTGATTGAGTAGTGTAGATTAGAGAGTGAAGGGAGAAGAGAAGCAAGATATGAGTATTAGAGAGAGTCACGCAAAGAGAGAGAAGAGAGAGAGAAGAACTGAGGAACGAAAGATGTGTTTTTTAATACTTGACATATATATTTCGTATACAAGTGATCTCTGTATATAAAATAACTGGGATTTACAGTGTGTGAGCATTATACACTATACAATTCAACACATACAAAAAACTACACAAAGTACAACCACAAACATGTTTATTTGAGATAAAGGGAGGCATAAAAGCATAATTATCCATATAATAATGTAGATCAAAAAAGGGAATTATATATTTATTTATTTAAAAGTGAGTCGCTTCACAATTTCAAGCTAACAATCTCAGTATTTATTATATACTATACATTATGATAATTGTTACCCCGATTAAATGTCTCTAAATAATTTAAATTTCAATGATATTGAATTAGCATATACAAATTTATTCATAATTCATAAAATAATATATAATTAGCATATATTGTTTATACCATAGAGAATATTCTTCATTTCTTATGTACAAACTAATTATATTTAATTATATCATTAATAATTATTATTCAGTATAGCTAAAACAGGATTCGTTGACAGTATGAAACTCTCAAATTAATTATATACTATTATATTTAGAATATCATTATTATTATAATATTATATATATATTAAATAATATATAATATTATATTAATATTATATATATAGTATATATATATTATATAGTATATTATATATATATATTATAAATATATATATAATATATATTATATATATATATATAATATATATATATATTATAATATTATATATAATTTAATATATATATATATTAATATAAATATATTAATATATTAATATATATATATATTAATATATAGTAATATAATATAATAATAATATATAATATATAATTATATATATATATCTATATTTATATGATTAATATATATATAATATATATTATTATATATATATAATATATATATATATATATATATAATATATATATAATTCTATATATATAAATAATATATATACTGATATATATATATTACTTATATTAATATATATATACATATATATTATATATATAAATATAATATTATATTTATATATTATTATATATAATATAATTAATATATAATATATAATATATATATATTAATACTATATAATAATATTATATATATTATATAATATCTTATCAGTATGAGTGAGCGATATTCCTCCATAGGTGCTTAAGGGTGTAGCTATATCACTGACATACATCTCACCCTATAAATAGACTAATTAGTTTTTATTTTTTATATTAATTTACAACTTTATATCGTTAAATATCATAAAGTAAAATATATATATATACGTGTATACAATGAATAATAAATTTTATCTAAACGAAATGTACGAGAAAATAATAAATTTAAAAAATTAATAATTAGACTCTTTAAAATACTCATTCCAAATAGCTTTATTTATACAGTCAGGTTAACCGTATAAAAAATGAAAATACTTTATCAATATGACTCGACGCTAAAATAAATTATCAATCAAGCCTATATATACCTAACGATTCAGTCCACTCATCTAGGTATTTCATACTAGCTCCGCTATTATCTCACAGTACTTTACCTATACTATTTATTCTATTCTTCAAATAATAAAAAGTTATTAATAGAGATAGGTGCTAATATTTAATTTCGCAAATACCATGGATATTTATAGTATATAAACCTAGAGCTTTATTTAAAGTATATATTTTAAATTATGTTTAAATATAAATAATAAATATATATGATTTAATATATATTATATTATATATATTAATATATATATATATTAATATTATATTATATATTAATATTATGTAATATAGTGTGTGTGTGTGTAGTGTTGTGTATGTGGGTGAGGTTTAGTAGTAGTGTAGTGACTATCTGTGTATATGTGATGTATGTAATAGGTTAGTGTTATGGGAGTGGTTTCACTTGAGTTCTGACAATACGGTAGAAATTTATTATAGTCAGCAAGGAAATAACATCGGAGTCTAATGAGTGAATTTTCATGAAGTAATTTTTGCTGAGTAAGATGATTTAACCTGTTAGGGCTATAATAATGGAATATATATAATAATCCCTGACACTTGCTGTTTAGCTGACGTTAAGTGAAGAAGATGTGCAGATAGTTATAGTTTATATGACTTTGAAAATATACTAAAATAGTTAAAACTATTCAACTTAAATATTCTTCCACACATTCTTATCCATTTACAAAATTATTTATAGTACACTGTTAATAACTAAAATCAACATACATACTAATATATATAATATATCAGTGAGTGGGCTTTAATATCTCGGGCAACTTATTATTGAAATTCGAATCCGTAAATCGAATCCGTGTGTGTGAATTTTGAATTCAACGAATCGAAATCCTGAAATTCCAGTGAGCATCTCATAGCGATCGAAATCCGAATCTCACGAATCTGTGTGTATTAAATGTGAAATAAAATTCTCGATCGAATTCCGAATCCGAATCCATTGTAAAACAAAACATTATTGATACTCTAATAATTACCGATTCCGAATCCGGATTTCGGAATTCACGAATTCACCGTGGTAATTATTCACCGACCCCAATCCTTATTTCAACTAGATATCTCTCTTTATACAAAATACAAGTTCACAACCATAAAGCACTAAAAAAAATTATATGCCTTTATTTTCCAATAATTATTAAATGGATAATATAAATTAAATAATATAAATTGCTTATTTTTAAATTTATCTAATATTTTTATACTGCCTGATAATATACAATATTTATATTTCCATGTTAATATATAATATAATATAATTTAAATTTCTTAATTAATTATTCATTATATTATTAATATAATATTAATATAATATATATTATAATTAATTATATATATATATATATACTTAAATATTTAAGATATTATATATATATATATTTAATAATATATATTATATATTATTATTATATATTATAATATAATAATAATATATATATATTATATATATATATAAATCATATATTATATATATATTAATAAATTAAATTAATATATTATATATATAATGTGGCGAGTGTCAGATAATATATAGGTAGTGATCATAAGTACTTACTCCCCTACCTAGATAATGTGTATTATATCAAGAGAGTTTTGGTAAGTTACAAGGTCCTATACCGATCAATCATCTTTCATAATTTCCTATAATTCTAAATAAGGGAACAAGCTTAAATATATAATTATAATCAATAAAATAGAAGTAGTCAGTTATTGTAATTAAAATTTTTTCATATACTCTGTTTTTAACGTGTATTTATATAGTAGTTACAAATTATTGGCTTATATATATATTAATATAAGTATATCGTTAATTATATATATATTAGTGATGGGGACGATTAATCGTCATCGTCATCGTCATCGGCAAAAATCGGAAATATTTTTTCCCAATCGATACCTCATACGTCTCTCGTAAGCAATCCGTCACTTACTTAATTAGACTTTCTCGCCCTCACCCTATTTCGTCATAATATTTGCACGATTTATAATTGAAATCAAATAATATTAAAGAATTTTTGGATAATAATTAAAATCATTAAATATAGAAATAATATATATTATATATATTAATAATTATTATATTAAATTATAATATATATATTAATATAATATAATATTATTTGATTATATAAATATTATAATATATATATATATATATTAATATATATTACTTATAATTAATTATATATATATAATATAATATAGTAAATATATATAATTAATATATAATATATATATATAATATATATATATATTTGATTACCACAACTCTATCGTAGCAATGCTCATCACTTTTTCTAATAAAAGTCAGAGGTAAGGCAAATAAAAAATAAAACATATATAATATAAATTATAAAAATAAATAAAATACATAAGAAAAAACTAGTGATAATATAAATAATTAGAATGTGAAAAGTATAACCCATCTCTAGTTTTCTCCTTATATAATAACAACGCAAATTCCCTCAGTAGTGGTGCGCAGACAGCTGAGACTTAATAATAGAGGGAATAAGAATATATTAATTTAATGCGGGTGAAATAAAATAAAAGTGAAAGGCTAAAGGAAGCTTCCACAAAAACAGATTCATGAATAGTAAGTTGCGAAATAAAGTGATAATTTAATATATAATATAATATATATATATAATTAGCTTTACCTACAAAACTAGAGTTAAGATACATCTTGATCCCTAAATATTCACACATATTATTCAATGACGAGAACCAATGGACACCTCTTTGATAGTTACTCAGATGGGTCGATAAGTCTCAAAGTGTAGTAATGTGAGAGAATAGCAACGAGTTCAATCACTCTTACTATCAAGCATCTGCCTTTGTGTATCAATAAAATCATTAATAGAAAATAGTAATAATATGAGGGTGCTCCACATAACGTCACGACGCTCACAAGAATATGTAAAGTATCAAGGGGATCAGAAAGTATGGGATACTTTATAAGCCTCTTTAGCCTGAGCTTCAACTCTATCCAAAAGGGGGGTGGAAATTATATACTTATAATATATAATATAATAATTAATTAATAATATATATATTATAATATATTATAATATAATATATATAATATATATATATTAATTTAAATATATATATATATATATATATATATATTATATATATAATATATATATATATATATATAATAATTAACCCATTCCAATGCTATGAACATTCCCAGTGTCTAAACTTGGTGCGCTATACTTTACTGTTATGTACAGTTACATTAGTCCCAACAATCAAATGCCTCATCGAGGAAACCTAATGAATTCTTAATTGAGGCACAACACAATTTGTATACGATAAGTATTGCAAGAAGCACTTATAGCAACACCTATAATCCTAGTGAAGGAGTAAGATAACCCTCACAAGAAACAAAGCGCTTCTTTCTCTCAGAGTTACATGAGCAATCTCAGGCAGCGATAATGTCTAATCGCCACTAATCTCCCACTCTAATGGCTATTATTATATACTCTTCGTGATGGGGGAAGGATACTAGCTCTGTCTGACTATATCAGCGCTATGTATGTTATACCGTACTCTGCTCCAGATTGCACAAGGACAACAACTAATATGGATATCGTTCAAAAACCTCGCAGCACATTCAACTCATTGTGGAAATGGTTAGGAGCCATCGGATAGATGAAGAAAAAAATCACCGATAAAGTGTTAAAAGAAGCTAATCAAATCGCCGAGCAACTTGGACTTGATCTGAATATCCACGGATTTTTGGTAGCCAGCAGCACCGCAGCAGCCATCCAGCAACAAACTCCACGGAGTTCTAGAGAAGATCCTTAATAATTCCGCATCTGGATTCTATTAAACTCTTCTTTGGAATTACGGTTTCTCTACTGAAATAACACCGGAACGTTTATGTCGGGTGATGTAAAGTGAGTAATCTGACTCAATCCTGTTCGCACTAATGCATCCACTACAGTAACACATCGTATTCCGAGCGTATCTGACCAATAAGAAGAACAGACAGTGTCTCTCTTATTTCTGCGTGATAAGAATATGTTTTACCACTGTAAGAACGGGTCATGTAAAAAAAGAAGCTAAGAGCTTAATGTCGTACGAGAAATTATGGGAAAAGTGACAAAATGAGTTAGTGAGGAGAAAGGAGAAAGAGGTGATGGGAGTGCATTATAGATAAGAAAAGAACTAAAATTTAGATATTGGTCTGAGGTCCTGCCCTTGTCCATATAAGAGAGACATAGAGAACTCTGTGTGCTGGGTCCGTCGGACGAAAAAGGCTTATGAGCAGTGACTAGCTCGCCTTCAGCAGGTGAACAACCACCCTCGGATTGAAAAATGTATAGTAGGGAGCTCTGCGTTTAGTGTGACTAGTGAAGGTGATATATGCTCAATATGGCTGTTCGTTAAGGAAAAAAGAGTGAGCAGGAGAGAAGACGTAGCAGATTATATCGCGAAATCTTCTGCTATGACGAAGTGTTACACAGAATTGGTGTCTATTTTTTGTAGTCACGAGATAGCTCTAATGTGTTAAGATTTTATTGTAAACAGTGTAGTTGAGTAAATTATGCTGCCTAATAATTCCTAAAAACGCAGTATGAGAATATTTTAACGTTTTTAATATCAAGTTAATAGGCGAGACTGCTACAAATATAAATGAGCGAGAGTGTCTTGGATCATTGGCCGACAAATTAATTGTATTCGCAAATCTTTGTAGCGTATTGGTTTAAAATAAAATAATGTTTTATTGAAATTTTCTTAGATCGATTTTTAAATTACTCACACATATAAATGTGTTTCTGAAGTTTTTATGTGTGTACTGTGAGCTGGATATATATAATACTTTAAGTTATCATTATCCACTAATATTCTGCTCTACACTAATGAATTTTTTTTTTACAGTGATATATGTTCACCACCCATTCACTCACAGTCAGAGCCTCATATTTCATAAAGGATGGAGGGTAGATGTAGTACGCTCAAAAAGTTCTCACATAACGTGCACTATATAAAGTATATTGAATAAGGTAAAATGAGTATAATGTATGTGCTGCAAACATATGGTCCATGCTGTAAGTATAATTAGTATATAGTATAATATGTGATATGTAAAGAGTGCGATTTTATATATATATAACTATGGTAATAATATTTTTATAAAATGATTATATATTTTTATTAGAATGAATTAGTTAGGAGGAGAGTATAGTTAAATTAGTTCATTTATATATGTCACCACACATCTGTAGTATACCACTAACCTAAAGGATTTTTTATTTACAGTTAGTCTACCACCATTCACTCAGTCATAGAAGCCCTTATTATCTCAAGGTAAGGGGTGTATACGCTCATAAAATTATCTCTCTATGACGCTAAATTACTCGTGACAGTTATAATGAGCACAGACGCAGTAGCTTATAAAGTGAGTGGAAGATTAAATAAATATACTCAGTAGGACATGCAGAAGATGGAGGAATAAATAATTCTACCTAAGAACTAGATAAGGTGGCGGGAAAGTAATAGGATAGCCATCACATACAGTCGAAACTAGCCTTAGGAGTTATCACAATTCAACACAAATATTCACATAAATCACAGTATATATATAAAGAATTTTTTTCTAACAACTTGAATATTTTTTGAGAGTATCCCCCTAACAGCATGGATAGCTGGCTACGCCGGTCATACTAGTTATAACGTGACCTCAAAATGATTAAATATTATCCTCGTATAAGCACTATTACGCTGGATATATATAGGTGAGCCTATAGAATATAGAGAATAATAGCTATATACTACCACAATCAAAACGTTTTATATATTAATAATGAGTCACTTTTCGCCTTTGACTCCGATCACCCTATCCTAATAAAGCCGGTAGTTTATAGTGAAACCAGAGCTTATCTACCCTCACCCCATAGAAATAAATGAGGCAAGTTATCCATAACCTATAATAGTAGTCTAATAAAACTATTAAAAATGTATAATATTATTAAATAATTTCTTTATCCTTTAACTGCTATAAAATTGAATTTAATTCTAAGCTGCCTTCTTTATAATTTTTTAAAAAGCATTTAGAAATGTAACCCTATATATATTAGTGATATATAAAATAGCTATGTATATATATATAGTATATATAAGTAGTTATATATATATACGTTATATATAGTATATATATATATATATATATATATATTTATTATATAATAAGATTATAAAAGAATATATAGTAATAGGTGATATGTGTTGTGGTAAGTTGTGTTTTTGCAGGAGTCTCCAATGGGGTTGATTAAAGTGAGTTTCTCATAATGTTTTAGTTATCTCTTTCCCATTTCACCTCGCTCTTGTCATTTAAGGTGCTCCCTGATTTAGAGTGTTTTAACTCTATTAAATATATTAAAATTAACATTAGTAAAAGAACCTTTGGCCCCATCAGCCTTACTTTAAATGATATCAGTTATTCGTTCTAATTTTTTTGTTTCTTGCAAAACTTGTTTAGTTATGATAGAGTAAGTCATATGTTAGTTTTAGCACACCTTGTGCCAATACGTAGTTTAGATCAGTACTAGGTCTATAATTTTTTTTTCTTCCGCTTGTTTAACAATTTATTCTCTCTCACGGGTTTTTGTAGTGTGTGTTTATTTGTTTATATTTAGTTTTAAAAAAAGGAGGTGTCCGAAAAAGAAATTTTTTTGTTTTTTATTTTTTTTTGGCTCCCACAAACAAGACTTACGTTATTTGTTACAAATGTTTTGAAGCCA